>KV751335.1:3394647-3421010 GCA_001698575.1 Mola mola
GACACTTTTTTTTAATATATATATCAAAACACCATCACAGGATTTATATTACAAATGGTGTCTGAGAATTACACCCACACATCAAGATTAATGGGCTAGTGACGTGGCAGGATCACCATGGTAACTTATGCTGCACACATAACCTTGTCTGTAGGGGGTTAGAGTCAGAGTTTCGGATAAAAGTCAACCATTAACTATTTTCTTCCTGATGTTATTCTGACAGTGATGCAGGAAATGTTGCTTCCTTTTTCGCTTGTATAGTATTACCTCTTTGGGAGACGAGTGACCTGATGCACCAAATCCCCTCCGCAAAAGAATGTCCATGAGCACACTTGTCTATTTTATACTGTAGCTTTAAGGTTCAATCATTACTGGCTGGCTATGTTTCACTTGCTTCATAGTACACCCCTCTTGCTCACATAAAGAATTTGGGATTAAAGAATGAAAGAATGATTCAATTAAATGAGTCATACTGAACTGAGGAAACCAGTCAGTATTTCCAGTTACTCACATCAATAGCGCTTTTTTTTTTTTTTTGAATTTCTTGGGATGACTGAGAAAAAAGAAAAGTGGTGGAAAACTTTTAGTGGTGACAGCTTTCAGCTAACAGCTAACATTGCAAGTAATAGAGCTTGCATGAGTCTGTATTCTATAAATATCCTGATGAACTGAGTAGTGTTTTGGCGTTTTGCCGTGTTTTGTCTCTAGAATCCACAAAACTGCCCTCTGTGTTTGTGTTGTAAAATCAACCACATTTAATATGTCTGCCTCTGAAATGCACCAAACAAATCCTACTGAGTATTGCTTACAGAACCTGTAACCATAAAACCATTTTACCTAAAGTAATCCAGATCATCCCAGCCATTAAGGCTGAGGCCCAGAGTGTATTTCTGAAGACCTAGAGTGCTGAGAAGCTCCCGCACTGTCTCGGGTCCACCTTGTAGGACAGACACCTGTGTTGAAACAAAGTAGACAGACGTTCACTAAGAAACATGGCACACATGTTTTAACAAACTGTCTTTGACAGCAGTGTCCTACCTCTTTCTCCCAGCTGTAGCCTCTGTCTCCATGCGTGGAGGGGCCGTTCCTATTAACTGGCCTCTGGTTGGGTATGGATGGACCGCTCTGCTCCATAGGGAAGAAGTCAACTTCGCTGAGCGACTTGGCAATTTGCAAAGCAGTAAGGGAGTTGTCTCCTATAGGTCCCAATGGGTGCTGATCCACCGCCCAGGGGTCAGACATTTTACAGTGTGCTACATGAGTCGAACCGTAGGGGAAAGCTGTTGGCGCCTTGGCTGCATGGATCCTGTTGATCTTCTCTGGGAGAAGCTGATGGTGATCCTTTCTGGCTTCCTCCCTGATGATCGCGGAGTGATTTATATACAGGTTCCTCAGGTTCTTATCAGGCAGGAAGGAGTCTTGAGCAACAGTTTTAACATGATATTTGTCTCTGGGTGGTGAAGTCTGTTGCTGGTACTGTGACGTGGCATTACCTGAAGGGGGAGGTATGGGAGAAGGGGTTTTGGCTGGAAAAAGCTGATAGGAGGAGCTGTTATGGGGTGCGTGAAGGTCATTGTTTGGAGTGTACTGGGGTAGAATGGCTGGAATCTCGATCTCTGTGAAGTCTGATCGGCGACAGGGTTGTCTGTCGAAGCCCTGGCGTCCTGAGACTTTTGGGAGCTGCAATGCCTCCTTTCCAGACCAGATCACACGAGGATCCTTTCGTTGAGCTGGGGGAGCCTCCTCCAACCTGCGCCCCACGGACACACCTTCGAAGATGAAGTAGGCAGGATTGGTGTAGCTGCTCGGAGGTAGCTTGGAAGGAGTGGCCGAAGACCTGCAACGAACATAAGAGTCTTGACTGAGACTATGCATCTCCTCAATCCTCACACTTCACACAAGTTTTTTATTATTGTCTCAACAAATGATCATAGCAAACTTTATTGGTTCTCCACACCGCACATCCATGAGTTCCAAAACCAATCCGATGTCTAAACAGTCAACAGCAGTATTTAAAGCTTTGGAAATATACCAGCAGTAATTTATTTCTCATCAATCTTGACAATTGCAAGGAAAACATTCAATAATAAAATTCAACAATAATATCGTTGCCTCTTTGGTACGCTGGTGAATTTAACTGCTGATTAAAATGCCAGAGACTGTAGGACATCTGCAAAATCTGCAAAGATTTCCACTGATGCTCAAAATAAGAATGGGTCTCTTCACCTGTTTATTTGGACCCTTGAAGACACAGGAGATGCGTATCCTCGTCCGGGATTTTTCTCAAAACAGAAACACTCTGGAAAATCCACATTACAGGAAATGAGCAACACGTTTCATAATGAGCAAACATTCTTCAATGTCTGTGTTTGTGTGGACGTGTGTGTAGACCAAAGGCTGGTTCAGTTTGCTGCAGTGCAGCATAAGGGCTGTTTGTGTGTGTTGTTGTAGTGTCTGACCTGGTGACACAATACTCATCTGTCCTCTCTCAGCATCTCAGGATGCATCTGGTTGGGGTCAGTCAATCAGGAGCCAAAAGAGGAAGCGATCGATAAGACACCAGCAATTGAAATGCCCAGACAGGGATGATTGAGGAACCAAAGAGAGGAAGCAGGGGATGTGAGGGGCACAGGAGAGAGAATGCAAAGACAGTCGAGATGAAAGCTTAGTGGGAAGTGATAGTTCGAGCGAAGCAGAGACTTGGGCACATGGATCCTGACCCGTCCTCTTATGGAGCCCATCTCCTCGCCTCTGTGGCACAAAAACGTCTCAAACTGCTCCGACGCACCAATAAGTGAGCGCAGAGCCACACAGCATTCCCCTGTAAACAACAGTTTCCAAAGATTACTTCTCAGATCAGTTCTGCCCTGAACTGTCATTTTCACTTCCAATTTGGGGCTTTTAATAGAAATCTAGATGTAAAACATCAATTCAGTGCTCTAAATTAAACATTTTATTTTAAGTATGTGCACATCTCAGTAGAAAAACTTTAAAAAATGAATTAAATATTTGTATAAACCATTTTTAAACATAAGACAAAATAACAAAGTAGGCCACAAGCAGAGGGCAAGGTCGCCAGTAATGACTCAGGGCTTATTTTTGGGACAGTCTTGGCATTTTTTTCTTTGGAAAACGATGCATAGTACACCTTTAAGTTCACACATTTTTCAAACTCAGGGGGACATTAAGGATAGTGTAGTTGTGACCAACCGTATGATTCAAACCCATCACAGGACTTGACAGACAACAGCAGATGCTGATCCTGAAGATACTGCGCATCAGACGTGGCTGGAAGGAGCTACGACAATATAAACAAGCCACAAATTATCAGTTTGACTGCAAACACTATTTTCAGCCCTTTTCCAAACAGCCTGAGCGTCTAACCTTTGGCAGTTGTTTGAAGGACCACCCCAGTTTGAGAAACCCGGGAACGTCACAGCCCTGCGAGTCATTCTCACTTGAGCGCCGCGTCTCTACAAAGAGAAAGTGAATGCACTTTTGTAGCTGCGTCGCATAAGGCCTTCATATAAAATGTCTCTCTGATGTGAGACCATACCATCCAGGCAAGACGAATGAAACTCAATGAAGAATTTTGCCTTGCTTGCTGTTTTCACAACGGCTTCGATTCCTTCCAGCTCTATCCAGGCTCTCTCCATGCCTGTATTTACATCTGTGCCAGACAGAAGCATAACAACACTGTTCTTAATACAACAGAATCAGTCATATTATGATCCTGCTTGTGTCCACAGCAATGAGAGCACCTGTTTTGGAGCTGAACTGTGATGTCACTCCC
The DNA here is from genome assembly GCA_001698575.1 of Mola mola. NCBI lineage: Eukaryota > Metazoa > Chordata > Actinopteri > Tetraodontiformes > Molidae > Mola > Mola mola. Next base: position 3,398,441 of record KV751335.1, read on the forward strand.
ACATCGAATGTGGCAAAAACAGGTGAGTGATCGCTTGTGAAGATGTCATCCGTGCAACCTGGATAGAGGCCAGTTCATCATATTAGATTATTAGGGTTACAATAACAACACAAAATATCTTATATGGACCATGGCTAAAAAAAAAAACACTGTGAGTTAAATATGCTGTCAATAATATTTTATATGATGTAGTAAAATAGACATTTTGGAGACAAGAAGTAGTTGTGATTCTACCCAGCATTTTTGTATGTTGTGATTGCTGAAATAATTCAGAAACTGCAACTTGAGCGGAAAATAAGAGGAAATGATTCTCCTTTTCTATAAACCTCAGAGCAGGATGTAGGGCTTAACTGTTAACTGTTTGGTCGGTGAACCAAAAAAAAATGACCACAGATATCTAATTTCAGAATGCTACCTCAAGACATTTATGTGCCCTTGTATTTGATGCAGTGCAACTTTTGGCAGAATGTTGCTATTATAATCAGCAGATCTCACCATATGCAGTGCAGATGATGTGCGTCTCTGGGTAGGACTTCCAGAGAATCCTGTCGCACCATGATGGGACATTTACTCGCACCTAAAGAAACAGATTTATTTTAAAAATTTGCAACATATAACATATAAACATAAATATTACTATTGAGGGGTGCCTTCATGGCTGTTATGCCAGGGGCTCCATTTTTAGACTGCAGGTTAATTCTTAACCACCTATTTGTAGAGGCCATTGTAGCTGCTGTCCCCGCAAATGGGATTAAGTTGCACATAAAAATATCTTCAAGACGTGAGCTACCTGAATACTTGGAGCGCTATTAGGGTCTTCTCTGTGTTGTTGGACTTTGCTGGTTCAGTAGCCATTATATATTAGGAATCAGTGTGTAAAAGTATGACGACATCAGACTGGAAAATGTGATGGGCATTAAAGAAGCGATTAACACAATGCTGAACAAAATCATTTGGATCAACTTATTTTCATTAGGAACCTAAAAACTGAAGCCAGGCCTGCGAGACTGCACTTAAATCTCTGTAATTCTTTAAGATACGCTGTGTGACCGTAGAATCCGAATATCTGTGCTGAGCGTCATGGCAATCGAGGTGCGGGTATTGTTCTTATTATGGGCATGCCTCTGCGTTCCTGCACCTGAAACAATTCTTATCTAGACATGAGAAATAACTCACTCCTGAAGTCTTGTACTTTTGCCATAAGTAGCAGTCCCTCGAGCCCCGTTCATACCGGTAGGTGGGTGGAAAAGCAATCTTCTCTTCCTCTTAACCGTGATAAACAGAAACAATACAGAGTGAGCTGAGCAATGGCATGGCAAAATCACATTTAGATAGTCCTGTATTTACAGTACAACACAATGTACAATAATGTCTGATATTCAAAGCTCTCATCAGACACTCAAGTAAACTGAAACTCACTGAAATTGAGAAAGGCCTTCCTCTTGTGTCTCTCTCTGGTCAGCTGGTCTGCACACATGAGCTCCTCAAACTCCCTCTTAGATACATGCTTCAGGATGTCCTAAAGACATAATAACAGCAGTGTCCGAGATTTCTCAATTAGCAATCATTTAATTGCTTCCAATGACGCTAAATCATCAAGGCCCTATTTTATTGTTGTTGTATACTGTTTTGTTTCACCTATTTAATGTATCTGGCTGCTAGGATGACACAATTTCCCTCCGGAAATTAAAAAAAAGATTATCTCTCTATCTAAATAATGTAAAAATAAATAAATAGACAGAATGTCCAACCTGTACATCTAGGTCAAGTCTGTAGTTGAGGTCTCCACACCAAAAAAGATGGGTGAAGCGCAGGCTGAGGTCAAAGGTGCTGCTTTTTTCACCCAGACAGAGCAGTCTGAGGATGTCCACAAAGTTTTGGTTCCTCCTGAACATAGGTAAACTATTACGCTCACACAACAGGAAAACACAAGCTTGGTCCTACAAGTATGTATAAACGATTATATACAATTTACCTCAAGACCTTCTCACTTCCAGAGGACAGGTGGCAGTTAACGAACCCAAAAGATGTTCCGTTGAGGAGAAAGGAGACACCCACAGCTCCCTTGTTTCCTGTAGCAACATAAATTTCCAACCTCAGACCTCCAGGTTATCAAAAACACATTTTGCTCTTGCTGCTCATGCACTGATGTCTCTGACTGCCAGTCCTGGCATCCTACCCAGTGTGTTGCCGAGGCCGGTCCTCACACTGGCCGTGTTCACGTGTCTGATGCGAGCCTCATGCTCTGGCTTCACAAACACAGCCAGCCTCATATTCCAGAGGGACTGTACTGCCACCTACAGGGCAGAGCGACACATTACAAGACATGATAACGCGTTTCAAATAAACACACAAGACTGCAAACACCAATCCTACTTCAACATGAAGTGTTGCTTTCATTCCAGATTACGTGTTTGTAAAAACAAATTCTCACACACATCAGAGCTATAATCTTTCACTGAGATATTTGCAGCCGTTCTGGTAAGAACACCGATGACAATATATTAAAAAGTCCCATAATGCTCTCTTGCCTGCTGAGAATATGCAAATAAATTAATGCAACTTTTTAATTTTACAGGACTGTGGATGCCATCTGAAATGCTGAAGCCCTTTCGTTGCTTCACATGTATAATGAAATACAATGAATGTTAAAGTTATAATATTAATAATGTTAAAATACAGGCTTGGTATGAATAACAAATAGTTAGAAAGTACACTTTAAACTCTGTGCTTTATATTTTTCATAACTGCTCATTGAATTATCCACCGCTGATATTCAACTAGTTTGTGTAACAACTTATTCATACACACATATTATACATTGTTCTCCAACAAAAACCTCATCTTTTAGCATTTTTTGCTTTGGGGGAAACAAGAAGTGACTTTCAGGCTCATCAACCCTCTAGTTTCTGTCATGTCAGTGGCGTTATATTGCACGTTTTTGTGTTCAATTTAAAAACACATTTCCTTATTATTATTTGTCGCATTAACCGCTGTGCAAAAACAAGTGTTGTGAATATTTTGAAACAGCGCAATTTTATCCAATCAGTGAATCAGTGTTCTGTTTATTTCAATGATATTGGCATTGTAGGATTCAAGATTAGTCAGTTAGACAGTTATTTGAAGACAAAAAAAACTTTAAAGCAACTCGTGCCACAACTTGAGTCACAAAAGTATTTTCATATATGATGTGACTCTTCCTAATCAACATAGTAGCTTTGTGTATAATGCATCAACTGAAATAAGTTAGAAAAAGGAGAGTTACTAGTCTGAAGTCAATGTGAGTATGGCTGCGGAGGGTTGCTTTGATGTGTTCGGTCCATTCTCGCTCCCCCTGAGGGTTTTCCTGAGTCCCCAAGGCATAGATGTCATGAGGGAGCAAGGCAGTCGACTCATCAGGGGTGTATCCCAAACCGCAGCAAGTCACCCATGTCTGCAGGTTGCGTGGGGGAGGGGAACCACCTGTGTAAACAAAACAGCACAATAAATCTTTTTCTTTTTTTTTTTAAAACTCCCTCTAATTACATTTGTAGGTCTGCTGCTGCCTGACACCTAAAAGAGACAGTTTACCCATGTTCCATGTGCCAACAAACACAGAGATAACGTCTGGTTCACTCAGCTGAGAGTGCCTGGTTTTCATCAGTTGGAGGAGCTGGCAGAAAGCATCACGTTTCTGAAAGACACAACAGCCACTCAGTGAATTCAAGAAAAACAAACAAACAAAAAAAAACAAACTGTGGATTCCAGTCAATTTGTTACCCGTGCACTCTCAAACGTCATCTCTCGGGGTGTGTTGTGATGGCTGTCAACAACTATGCGCACCTTGGCAGGGCTGCTTTGGAACTTGACGATCTGAAGGACTGACATGCAACAAACATGCCAGCAGAGATTCATATGATAAAAATGCACACTTGAAAGCAAGAGGAATGTCACAGTCACTAAAACGTAAATGTTTGCTTACGCCTGTCCTGCGAGACCCTCTCTACACCAAATGAACCAGCCTTCTTGTCAAAGAGCAACACTCCTGTGTCCACATCTACAGAAACAGTCTGCCTGCCGTACCTCACCACCTTCACCTGGAAGCACAGAGAAATGTTGCTGTTTAGGCTCTTAACATACACAGAAATCAGTTGTTTGATTTGTTGCATCTGTGTCGCACCTTCGACAAATAAGTGAATGGCAGGCATTTAACAAAATGTACCTTTCCATCCCGATTTACCTGAAAGGAGTGAATTGGCAGCTGTCTGGCATGATTCTTGACAGTTGTTACATTAGAGGGTGTCACTTCTGGAGGGGGTGGGTTAGGCTGCACTGCCAGGTTGTGATTGGCCACAGCATCCTGTAATGCTTTCAATACCTTTATAAGGAGAGAGAATTTGTGGGTTGAGTTAAAATCTAACCGGTGTTTTCAATTTGTTTAGGTCTGTTTTTTATTATCAATAACTGAGCTCTGGCATTAAAAGTGAAAATGTGGAATTTATCGATGTCCTGAGAGAAATTAAGCTTTTTCCTACACTACAATCACTGGCTTTAATCTGTGTCGGTATTGGCTTGTCTCACTATATGGCCTGTAAGCAGTTATACTGACAGAAATTGCTGCATCATGAAATTTGCAATTATCAAGAGGAGCTTTGTGCAATTCTAAAAATACAAACATACCTTTTTCTCCAATGACGAAAGGAGGCTGACCAAGGCTGAAATCTTACACAACAAGTTGTCTATCTCCATCTCTGGGCCCTTTATCCAAAAATATATGACAAAGTTGCAATTGGATGATAATACGTGTGTGTCATATGAAAGTAATGGTTTAATTTTTATAGTATACCACAAGTTTTGATCATACCTGCCCCTTGATGTGTGTTAACGAGCAGCTGGGATGGTCAAAGACCTTGGCCAGAGTTTCCAGACTTGACAGGGTCAGGTCAATCTCACTGTAGATCACATCAATACGTGATTTATAACAGCACATTTATTTAACTACATTTTAAAGCAGAGTACCTACTGTATATGTTTAGTAAACAATCAGAATATGTTGTATTACCACAGCACTGCATTATAACACACTGATTCTTCTGGTTTCCACTTTCAGTTTGTTAGAAGCAAATAAAAGGGAATAAACGCTGACCTGTGTAAGCCTTGGCAGGCAGTACCCAGAATACGCTTGAGGTGGTGTAATGTTGTTGCCCCTTTATGCACATTCTCAATGTCAAGAGGCAGCTCACTGAAGAGGTAGTCACTGAGAAGACCAATCACGTCACCAGCAGTACTGTAAACAGGACGAAACTGACTTCAGAACCAAATTACTTAACATCTACCTCTTAGTGAAAACCCTCTTATAGAGTAGTCTAAGGGAAAATAGTTTGGCACACAGCAGATACTATATTGAAATGGTTTATTTGAAGGTTAAACAACAAAAAAAAAAGGTGTAAACAGCGATTTACATGTTACTTTCTCGCTAACAGGTGCAATTTAGTAAAGAGAACATAAAGTAGAAAATTTTCATTAATGTGACATGACAAAATCACTCAAAGCCAATAAAAGGTCACATTGATAAATCTCATATTTCATTCAGATCGACACTAGAAAATGTTACCTGGATGTGTTCAGATCTTGCAGCTTGTCCAGGAATGATGTATGAGGGGCTGGTTTTGCAGGTGGTCCTGTTAAAGGGGTTGTGTTGACAGAGGCTGAGACTGGAAACAGCTTCTCATCATCTGCATATACATGAAACATAAAATCAAACACCAAGAATTAGCAATGAAAGAAGGACCTCTGAGACTCTGTGGCATTTTTTAACAGGAATGTGTTATTTAATTGTATGTATGCATTGTAATGTACTAGATTTTTACTGAACTGCAATTTTTTGCTATGAAAACCATTAGCGGGCCCACCTGAGCTCTCATCGCCAGTGTCTGTATCTCGGGGAACACCGTAGAGGAGAGGCGTGACCAACCCCTTGTGGGGATACTGGTACCCCAACACCAGGTCCTCCAGCGTCCGGAAGCAGTTTACCTGCACTCCCTGTGTTGTCTGTGAGAGAAAAAGACACCCACACTCACACAATGAGGTCAATGAGTTCATGTGCTCTCTAAATTACATGAACGTGTGCATGTGATGACAGTCTGTCATTACAGTAAACAAACTTGGAAAACCACAGGAACGGTTGAGAAATGTGAAGCAGAGTCGAGGTTCAAATCAGTTAGGTTCTATTATTTTGATTTTGATTTACCGTGCTTATGGAGTAATAGAGAGCAAAGTCATTATACGACATTAAATACTTTTTAACTCACTGCTGTATTTATTCTCTTTAAATATTTTTCCTCATCAACTGCAAACCATTTTATTCAGGGAGTTCCTCTCGTTCGCTGTGGTTGGAGTTTTCATCTCAACTCAGGTGTACGTAACAGAGGCGTTACAGCAGCTGGCTGACCAGATAACAGACATCAAGAAAAAACTCCCAGACTCCCTGCTCATCATTTTGGGGGATTTTAATAGAGCAAACTTCATCCACTTACTCTCAAAATTAAAGGTAGCACATAAACTGTCCCACCAGGGACACTAGCATCACTGGACCGCTGCTACACTGTTTTAATGGACGCTTATTGCTCTTTTCCCTGTGCAGCGTTAGGACTGTCTGATCACTGTCTGATTCATCTCATTCAAATCATGTCATTCTAAGCCTGTTGTGAAGACTGTGAGGAACTGGACAGAGGAATCAAAGCTGGAATTACAGGCCTGCTTTGACTGTACTGAGTGGAGTATCTTTGAAGCTGCAGCCACCAACCCCAATGAACTCACTGACACTATGAAATTACACGTCAGCTTTTGTGAGGACACGTGTGTGCAGACTGAGACCTCCTGCAAATACAACAACGAACCATGGTTCACACCAAATCTCAGGAAGCTGCGTCAGGGCAAGGAGGAAGCATAGAGAAGTGCAGATCGTACCCTGTCCAAGTAGGTCAGAAACAGGCTAACTAAGGAGATCAGGTTAGCTAAGAGGAGCTACAACGAGAAGCTAAAAAACAGCTTCACAGCCAACAACTCTGTCTCAGGTTGGAGAGGCCTGCAGCACATCACTAAATATAGATGACCTCCCCCTCTAAAAACCTAAGTCTGGCTGACGACCGGAATGGTTTCTATTGTAGGTTTGAGAAGCACTCATTCACACGTCTCACCCACACAAAAGGACTACCTACACACCCCCACCCACCTGCCTTCAGACCCCCCTGCCTGCACTTAAGATCTGTGAGGAGGATGTGTGAAGGCTCCAGGACCTGACAGGGTGTCCCCCTCCTGCCTGATAATCTGTGCTAACCAGCTGGCATCCATCTTCACCCGGATTTTTAACTAATCTCTGGAGCTGTGTGAATTGCCATCCTGCTTGAAGTGCTCCACCATTGTCCCAGTCCCCAAGACGCCCTCCATCCCAGGATTAAATGACAAAGGCCCATTGCCCTGACATCTGTGGTCATGAAATCCATTGAGAGACTGGTGTTGAGCCACCTGAAGGACATCAAAGGCCCCCTCCTGGACTCCCTGGAGTTTGTTTGCCGGGCAAACAAGTCGGTAGTTGATACAGTCAACATCAGACTGCACTATATCCTGCATCACCTCGACTCCCCAGGGACGTACGCGAGGATCCAGTTTGTGGACTTCAGCTAAGCGCTCAACACCATCATCCCTGAAATCCTCCACTGGAATCTTCAGAAGTTCACTGGGGCCGACCTGCTGTCGACCATGCAACTCAGAGACAGTTTCTTCCCCCAGGTTGTCGCTCTGATAAACTCCTACCAGTCACAGAGCGTCTTGCTTGCAATAACTCTCTACCTCATATGCATTTTTGCTCATCATTGTATCTACTGTTTGAAATACATACTCCTTATAATTGCGCTAATCATCTCCAAGATTGCACTGGGCAGACTTCAATCTTTAGTCTATTTATATTATACTTTATTGTATTTTGTGTGTTTTGTACATTTAAAGCAAAGTTGAACGGGAGTAAAATTCCTTGTTTTTATGCACAAACTTGGCCAGTAAATCTGATTCTAGATTCTATTAAATAATAAAATTCTTGAACACCATCATCCCTGAAATCCTCCACTGGAATCTCACCCAGCTTACAGTGCCTGCATCCACCTGTCAGTGGATCACCATCGTCCTGACTGACAGGAGGCAGCAAGTGAGGCCAGGGAGCATCACATTGAGCACCCGGACCATCAGCACTGGTGCCCCCCAGGGGTGGGTCCTCTCCCCACTGCTCTTTTCCCTCTACACTAATGGATGCATCTCAGGTCACCCCTCAGTGAAACTCCTGATGTGGATGACATCACAGTCATTGGTCTGATCCAGGACAGTGAAGAGTCCACTTACAGATGGGGGGTAGAACAGCTAGTCCACTTGTGTAGTCGGAAAAACCGGGTGCTGAACCAGGGAAAACTGTGTAAATGATAGTGGACTTCAGGGGAAGCCCCCCGACACCACCCCCACTCAACATCCTCAACAACACAGTGTCTACTGTGGACATCTTCAGGTTGTCTCGGGACCTGAAGCAGTCCTCCCACATAAACATTGTCCGGAAGAAGGCCCAGCAGAGGTTATTCTTCCTACAATACCTCAGGAAGTTTGACCTGCCTCAGGAGCTGCTGATCACCTTGTACACCGCCGTTGTCTGCACTTCCATCACTGTTTGGTTTGAATCAGCAACCAAACAAGACGGGAACAGCCTGCAACGGACAATCAGGTCTGCGGAGAAGTTCACTGGGGCCGACCTGCTGTCGACCATGCAACTCAGAGACAGTTTCTTCCCCCAGGTTGTCGCTCTGATAAACTCCTACCAGTCACAGAGCGTCTTGCTTGCAATAACTCTCTACCTCATATGCATTTTTGCTCATCATTGTATCTACTGTTTGAAATACATACTCCTTATAATTGCGCTAATCATCTCCAAGATTGCACTGGGCAGACTTCAATCTTTAGTCTATTTATATTATACTTTATTGTATTTTGTGTGTTTTGTACATTTAAAGCAAAGTTGAACGGGAGTAAAATTCCTTGTTTTTATGCACAAACTTGGCCAGTAAATCTGATTCTAGATTCTATTAAATAATAAAATTCTTGAATATAAGGCCTTTGAAAGTACCTTACATGGGAAGAACTGAATATTTAAATTTTGTATTGAATACATTAAATTGAACAAAAAAAGGACCAACTTGAAGTGGTTAAAACAGAAATATTTATTTGCATGACGGAAGAAGAGAAACACAGATGATACTCTGCGATAAAAATACATCCCCTTGGGGACTCTGAGAGGAGGTGTGACCTTTCTGGTGACAGCAGTTGGCTGTCTAGTTTCAATGTAATTCAATATTCCTGGTCCTGGATTTAGAAAAAAAAAAAAAAAAAAGAAAGAGATTTTTAACATTTAAACCATAAGCTGATCTAACTGCAGTTCACTCCAGGAAAAGCAGGCGTTGTACAAATATAGATCTACCAAAACACGATCTGTTTCACGCACAAAATCTGATTGGTACAAATTAGACCGAATAAGCTCTTTTCCTGCGCCCTCTGTTTAAAGCTGTATGGTTTGATTTCGCAGTGACAGAAACTGTTTGGCATGAGCTAACCATCTATTTTGCCCAGACCTCTTCAAATAGTATTTTTTGCACCACAAAGTTCTCTTGAAAAGCAATTAGAAAGAAATGACAAGGAAAATGAGACAGTGAGGGACAAAATGGGACCCAAAATATCTCCATTGCCATCTTGGAAAAACAAAAAGCCAAGCGCGCAACTTGTGGAGCAAAGCCAGTGAGGGAAACTACATACATGAGGTTTATACTGATGGCAGTGGAAAAACAACTGAAATAGCAAGAGAGTTAAAGGTCTAAGTTCATTTGAAAGCTCATTTTTCCAAATCAAAAGCTTGAAAACCACTGCCAGACAATCATTATCAAATTCATTTTTTTTTTTTATTTAATAGACCTACATACAATTATGTCTAGAAGTATTTGAAAAATGACAGTTTATAGCATTTTACCTCTATACACTGCACCTGGATTTGAAATAAAACAATCAAGATGTGATCGAAATGCAGACTTTCAGCTTTAATTTAAGAAGTTTCACAAACATATGGTATTCACCTCTTAGGAATTACAGCTATATTATACAGAGCACCTCCATTTTCAGGGGCTCAAAAGTATTTGGACAAACTCACATAATTATAAATAAAGCCATATTTTTTAATACTTGAATTCTGGAGCCCAGGGACATCGACAAGTCATTATGCCTTTAGTTTTGTACTCAGTAACCCAAAAGCTGCTCATTTGGGTTGAGATCAGGTGACTGACTTGGCCATTGAAGAATAGAAGTATTTGAAAAATGACAGTTTATAGCATTTTACCTCTATACACTGCACCTGGATTTGAAATAAAACAATCAAGATGTGATCGAAATGCAGACTTTCAGCTTTAATTTAAGAAGTTTCACAAACATATGGTATTCACCTCTTAGGAATTACAGCTATATTATACAGAGCACCTCCATTTTCAGGGGCTCAAAAGTATTTGGACAAACTCACATAATTATAAATAAAGCCATATTTTTTAATACTTGAATTCTGGAGCCCAGGGACATCGACAAGTCATTATGCCTTTAGTTTTGTACTCAGTAACCCAAAAGCTGCTCATTTGGGTTGAGATCAGGTGACTGACTTGGCCATTGAAGAATATTCCTTTTATTTGCCATCAAAAAGTCTTGCGTTTCTTTTGCAGTATGCTTAGGGTCATTATCCATCTGTAATGTGAAGTGCCGCCTATCAGTTTTGTACCATTGGGCTGAATGTCAGTAGAGAGTATAGCCCTATACAGCTCAGAATTCATCTTGATATTTCTGTCAGCCGTCACATCATCAATAAACAGCAGTCAGCCGGTTCCATTGGCAGTCATACATGCCCATCCCATAACACTGCCTCCACCATGTTTGAAACATGATGTGGTGCTTTAGATCATGAACTGTTCCTTTCCTTCTACAGACTTTTCTCTTCATCATTCTGATGAGTTTTTCTTGGTTTCATCTGTCCAAAGAATCTGTTTCCAGAATATGGGAGGCTCTTTTAGATGTTTTTTGGCATCATCATCCATTTTAGTTGTCTCAACAGTGGATTCTTTCTTTTAAAAAATGTTCCAAATTGTTGATTTGGCCACTCCTAAAGTTTTTGCTATCTCTCTGCTAGATTTATTTTGGTTTTTTGAGGCTAAGGATGGCCTCTTTCACTATTGATAGCTCCAGACAAACAGCTGGCCAATTCCATTTCAGCACTGAAATCAACTTAAGTCCTTTTACGTGCTTCATTTTTCTTGAAGTAACGAAGGAATGGACCATACCTGGGCAAGACACTGCTTGTAAGGTAATTGTCCAAATACTTTTGAGCACCTGAAAATGGATGTACTGTGCATAAGTTAGATGACATATCTTGTGAAACCTCTATATAAATTAAAGCTGAAGGTCTGCACTTTGATCACATCGCAAAATGATAAACAGACCACTGGTGTTGGAGTACCTCTTCCTAGAGCAATTTCAGGCAAGTTGTGGAGATATGCATTCTATTCCGCTCTCTCCCACTTGTGACTGTGTGGATTTTCATCTATCGCCTAATCAATAGACAAATACAATCGCTGACTTAAATGCTGCCACATCCACCGCTCATTGCGCTTAATACAAACACCTTCGTACATACAAACAACTAATAAGCATGCCCAGAGTGGTATGACCTAGTGTGTGGGTTGAGTAGGAATCTCTGAGACATAAAAAAACAATTTCTCCTCTGTGCTGCTGAGCTTATCCCGCAAGCATGCAGCCACATGGCAGAAATGCCATTCAAACAAGGCGACTGCAGTCGTAACAGAGCCTCCACAGAGGGGAAACAAACACACGTTCCTGTTCTCCTTACTCTCAGCCGTGAATAACCATTGTTTGATCGCTCCGACTACATCTGACCAGCCGCGTTCTCTCCATGTACAGTTTGTGCCAAGGTTTCAGACATGCATTGTGTTTCCCTTTCCTCTGGGCTTCCTTCTCAGCTCAGTGTAATGTGTGCAGTGATAAACACTTACCTGAACTGCCAGAAGACCATCAGCATCGGGGAGAATACGATAGGTGTGAACATGACGCTGGAACCTTTGGAAAACAAAATTAAGTCTGTTATTAATGGCACTGCAAAGTGAACATTTATAGAGAAAATATATAAATGTATGGGTTAAATAAGGACCAGATGTGCAGCTACAGTTAAAACCACTATAACTCTAACACAGGGCCATTCGTTTTACAGATCTCTATTGACGTGGCTTGTTTTAGTAATACACTGTGTGAGACACACAGATCATCACCCCCATCAGTCACGTTGGAGGAATTTGTTTCCAGGCAGCGCTTAAAGATAAATGACAGTTTATGTCCGTCAGTATATAACAAGGGGAAGTCATGATAGCAGTATAAGCACACAAATGTTGGAAGAAATTTAAAAGGGGAATGACATATTGAGAAAAGAACCGAGGGAAACAGGGAGCGCTGTGAGCGACCGGGCTCAACTTTCAGGAATGTATCTGGCTCAGGATGAGGAGCAGTCGGCGTAGTGTGGTCACTGGAGCTCCCGCCCTCTTTCAGGGGCCCCAGGGAGGAAAGAGGGGTAAGAGGGGAAACAGGGAGTCCTGGGCCAGGGTTTGAGTGGCTGAGGTGGTTTAAACAGGACACTCTAGGAAGGGTACATGTCTGAGGTTAGCCCAGCCTGTATGCAGCCATTCTTTGCTGCCTGTTTGCAGATCACGGTGGAAGTGATGGAAGAGAGACAGAATGAGTAAAGCTGCTGAATCAATTTACAGATGGGAACATTGATTGATCTTACATAGAGAAGTCTGCTTTCTGTTTCTTCTCAGCACTTAATACTTAAATACATTTGGAATGAATCATTCATGACACATTTTCAAAGAGGTGGAACATACAAAAATAGCCACATAAAGTAAAATCGAATAGCTTCTTTTAAGATGTTTTTTCTGATATGAGATGTACATGATGTAACACCAGCTCACAGGTTAAAACACCTCAAATAGGCAATTATATGAGCTCCGGATGTATAAGATAACCTGGCCGTCCACTCAGTAGGTGAATATGTGTACAGTATATACTCACAGCAAGCACAACGCGTAGGCTCCAGGCACTGACTCACTGTCTCTCACTAGGTAGCTGCCATCCCTCCCTGCCCGCGCCAACAAGTCCTCTGCGTGGACACGGCTGATGTCACGATGATACCATGCCGCCGTAGTCATGGCAATCAATGTAGCAAGAAATGTTGATAAAAACGATCCACAACAGCCGACGAACTGGCCATAACAAAAATCTAACGCAAGTTTAATCTGTCAGACTTCCTCAGGTGGTAATCCAGCTGGTCTGTCATTAAACTTTGTTGCAATAGTGTGTTCAGTGTTCTTTTTCAGTGTTTAGCACTTTCCCATGACACCTTGTTTATATCAGCTAGCACTTCCTAGGTCCCTGTTGGTCTCCTCTGGGTCACACATCCTGTTGCATTAGAGGAAGAAACATCCAGCTGATTGAGTCCACTCCTGCTCCCAACAGTAGATACAATCCACCTTTCTGATGCTATCCTTGTAATGACAGACCCCTGTTTCAGTTTTTGGCGGCACGTTGCTGCACCCAGGTGGGTGTGTTGCTCCAACAAATACAGACCATCACTGCAGCGCAAGGAAAGGGGAGGGAAGGAGGCATGGGGGGAAACAGCGAGAGGTACTACACAGTGTGAATGAAGCAGCCACCCCAGAGGCAATGAATGTGCCTCTAGTTTAACCACCAACACAAGTTCTCCTCTTGCCCCGAAACAAAAATGCCGCATGCAAACAACAGGAAAAGAGGAACCAAGAATGGCAAAACAAACAAATCAAGCCACACACGGCGCCCACACACTCTCACGCTCACACAGCAGGGACAGAAAACATACAAGATTGAACTCAGTCAGCACTAAAACCAGACAGGCATGCAACAGAAACCAGACTAATTCAAATGATTTCCCAGCTCTGTTGCCATATAAGGGAATAGGAACACCCTCCAAAAAGTTCAGCTGATGACTGCAGTTGTCTTTGTTTCTTCCCGGCCCAGATTCCATGTAGAAAGTGTCAGGTTGAAAGTGGGGTACTCCGGGGGTCCTGCTCTCATGCTGGATGGAGTGTGCGCCGGCATGTGTGTCCTTTCAGTGCGAGTCGCGTCCACACTGGCGTGGCCTCCAGTGGTCCTTCGGAGTGCTGACAGACCAGAGGGAGGGAGCAGAGAAGCATTGGACAACCCCGTTTGAACACCGGGCAGACAGAGGAAGTGACTCGACGTTCCAGATGGCGGACAAAACCAGGAGAATTCTTGCAAGGGGCTCAACTTCTACACCAGAGCGTGAAACGGCTTCTTTTTTTTACTCCTCCTCTCTCCCCTTTCCTGTCTTCTTCCTCCGCCTGCCGCTGCCTCTGTCTCCTTCCTCAAATTCCAAACAACAAATAACAGCCTTCCACACATACAGTCGGGGGGCTGCCTGCAGATTCTTCCTATTTTTGATCACCTCTATCTTCTGAGCAGTTACTTTCTTTCACACTTTCCATTCTTTAGCTTTTTTTCCTTTTGACAACCTTACCAAACTTTCTTTTCTCATTCCTTCCCTTTCAGGAAAAGGGCAGCCTCCATATGGTTATGATCATCTTTCACTTTCTTATTTTTGCCCTCCCTAAAACATCGTCCCTTATTTAACCCTCCTATTTTCCTCGCTCTGCATTAGCTGGAGCACGCAACTCTGTGGGAAGCCGTTAGGTCACATATTTGACTCCCACTGCTCAGCAAAAACATGCTGACAACACACCAATAAACCCTGGATAAAACAAACTGTCAACCACAGCCTGATGATATCAACTTAACCATCTGTAACCAGTTCATGTGAATGGAATATTATCACTCCGAAAATACACTGCTGTTTAAAACCTGCTCAAGCAAAAATCAAGTGTTTGCCTTTATATAAAATATCCAAAATTGCTGTTTTTTCTGTATATTTTGTACCAAAAGACATACCATGGTCACAGTAAGCAGGGACTAGCATAGTTAAGTATTTCCCCCTTGGAACCACTGTGTACCAAATGCAAAGCCTTGGCTAAACCTGCCCTTCTCTGCTTTTGATGTGTCATACTTTGTCTCTGAGTGACGAATCAAAGATGCATGTTTTTACCCTAATCCCAATAAATCTCATCTTTTACACCTAACATAACCAACCCAAGCAATAAAGGCAACCAATCAGAGGCAGAGAAGAGGGCCATAGAGCAACTGGGGCTCTTGTTGTTTCAGTGATCATTTTACTTTTTAGGTCACACTTTGGTCAGGTTTAGGCACCAAAACTACTTGATTATATTGAAGTAACACAAATAATGGGTTAGGATTAGGCATCACATATAGCTCATTGGATGAAATATAAGGGCCCCCTGGTGGTGGGCCACAATATAGGCCATAGACTCCTACCTCTGAATTTTATCAAATGGGTTAAAATGATTGTGGGAGATACTGGAGGCAGTTCACTCAAGGGCGAGGAAAACAAGCAGAGATCACACAAAAGGCCTTTTACCAGCTGCTTATGCAACATTAGATTGGACAGAATATTCAGAGAAACACTGAGCCCACATAATGCACTCCAGTTCTAAAAACTGCCTGCCTCCTTGACTTTATTTAAGTGTTTGCTGTCACATCATGGCTCAGACACCCTGGAGATTCTTGAAGGGGTATAGTTTTGCAGAGTAACTCAAATACATACTGTAACATTGTACTACATAAGGTCAGGTATTAAGCCAGGCCTTGATTATTTAATGTGAAATACAACATATCTTAAAGCAGGGGTTCCTAACTTAAGGCTCATGGTCTTTCCTCTGTAATACGGTTCAGACTCTACATGACTTTTTTCTTTCAAAAACCATTTTGAGCTACTGCATCCAAGGGAATGCTTGTTAGCTGCGGCACACAAGAGCTAGTATATTGACAGGACACATTAACGTGGTGATTTTCAAATGTAACTGGTCAATAAATTTTATAAATTATAGAGCTCACTAAGGATGCACATTATTTGAGACTGGTGTTAGTTCAGAGTAGCTAGAATTATTGCAATTCACATTAAACACATTAAGTTAGAAGCAGAATAAATTTGCTATACAAAGACAATAAGTGTTCCTCCCAACTATTTAAAATAAAACGTAATAAAAATCCCACAATCATTTAAGTCAGAAATAACTGATGTCAGCAATGGATCTTTAAAGTTACACCATCACTGATTAAGTGAGAGAAAGCTTAAAGGGAAGCACCCTACCTGTCCAACATTTCATCTGAGTTCACACTCGGTGTGTGTTTGTGGGTGTGTGGCAAACGCATTTATTATTCAAATCAGCGGTGTTGACTTTTGTACTGTACGCCAGACAAATCTTTGTAGACGCTCACACTGAGAGCATTTCATAAAGTTCCCAATCAGTCATAAGGAAGCACTGACAGGCTCAGAATCTAGAGAGAATCAGAGTTTGTTCCTGTTGGCAACAAACACTGTATATCGTGGCCTCGATATAGTAACACACTGAAGACTGTTAAGAAGAGGTAATACCATGGTGCTGTAATGCAGTGGGACAGCTCAGTAGTCCCTCCCAATGTTGACTCTCAATGCAAAGTACGTGCCTAAAATGGCACCAGATTAACTGTAAGGGGCTTATGTGAGTATATGTAACCTCTCATTTCTAAAACTGGCAAAAAAAACCCAAAAATAAACAGTTCAGCATTAAAGGGAGAGAATAAGATTACGTTAGTTTTTTTTCTTTCGGTTTCTTTATCTTGGATAATATTGAGTGGTATACAAAAACACAACTCCATCTAAACAGTGTAAATACAAAGACAGACTTAGTACATATTAAAGACCATCACAGGTCATCACAATAATGAATCTGAAATGTTGATGGGTAGAGTGAATAGCACATCACGAGACACTGCTGAAACGCCTTGATGTGAGTGGTTAATAGTCATTAAGTTATATAGAGATGTATTACGCCAACAATTACATTAACTTTACACCTGATGTAACTCCAAGAGGACAGTGAATAAATGTGTGAATGCCACAGTAGACACTCCCTGAGCACCGAAGGAAGGTGTGAGTTGATTAATCGATGCAACAAACAAGGGCATGTAAACGTCCAGGAGGTGTGAAGTTCTCAGGCAGAACTGTCTCCTTTAGTTTACACAGCTGTGGCTTTGTTTGCCCAGCGAAGCGCACACCGTTGTACACCAGAATGACTGTAAATGCCAAAAATAGAATACGCAGAACTGAAGATGTTACAAAAAATCAGCTAATTTATTTTAAATAAAACTCTAGCTTGAAGACAAACGTGCTTGAGGAGCTGTTTCTGCTGATCTTGAACCAAATCTGCCAAAAATGCCTCACATTTATTTAGTCAATATTATATTAGAATGGCTTGCAGGACCCAGAAATGAGAATAAACTTTTTGCAAATTGCTCCTTTAATGTTTCACATTAACACTCCAAAAATCATTTTTACTCAAATTTATCTCAGTGATATCTGGTATACTGCAGTTGTTGCTTGCACAGCACAATGTGGCTCCACACTTCCATTAATTTCAGAGTCATCCATGTAAGAGTGAGCTTGCAACCGTATTGTATTAAATAATTTCATGTTGCTCTTGGCTGTAAACCATTGGCTGACTATCTGGCAATGTATGGCAATGCTATTGTCGTGTCTGGGCAGCTTTAAAGAGATCTCAAACCTTGTCCCCATGTAACAGTCGCTGTAAATGGAGGCAAGCACAAATATCCACCACTAATACTTAATCCTTGACAGCTAAAGTGAGACAACCCATCTATAAAATCCATCATCCAGCTCTGTCAGCAATCAATCAATTATACCTGGCTGAGGAAGTGAGAAGATCCTGCAGCAATCCACCAGATGGATTACTTCTATGATTGTGTGCCAATTGAGAGACTGTATCTTCTTAACAAGTCCCTGCCAATGAATGTAGGTCCCCTGGAAGACCTAAACACCAGATTAAGCCGTGTGTCTGCTTTACTGAATGAGGCAAACCAAACAACTCAGAAGTTTTAGGTGTGATGATTTATTCAGAATGATACTAGCTGGTGCTTTCGCAGCAATAAGTCAGAAAGTCACTTAGATTTCTGTAAACCAGCTACGAGCACAGCTTGCGTAAAGCTTGGCAGAGGGGCCATCTGTCATGCTGGCGACCACGACGACCAAAATCCTACTAATGCCACTCCACTCCGGCTT
Source organism: Mola mola (assembly GCA_001698575.1). Classification (NCBI taxonomy): domain Eukaryota; kingdom Metazoa; phylum Chordata; class Actinopteri; order Tetraodontiformes; family Molidae; genus Mola; species Mola mola. The sequence goes on from KV751335.1 coordinate 3,416,793, forward strand.
AAGCTATAAAACAGGAAGCCTGTGAACATTCACAAATAGTTCATTCAGACAAGTGAGGCTCTAATAGCATTAAAACTACCTCTGTTTAGGGTGAGTAGTATTCCTGCTTTATATAATTACAAACTTCAGGAAACCGTGTATCCCAGCAATACTTTCATAATAGGTTTCCATTAAAAAAAAAAAAAAAAAGTCTCTTTTTTTGAACTTCAACTTTTGATTATGTAGAAAACTATCAACGGCTCTGTGCTGTTCTGTCACAGATCAAACTACGCATGACATGCATTAGTAGACAGATTTCGTTCATGATTGTATCTCCGATCCAGCAATAGCTACAGGTAATGTGTAGCATTCGAACTTGCAGCACATGTCGGAAGAAACAATAATGAAAGGAAGTGGCCAACGCAGTGTCGCTCCAGGACATGGCCTGTTTATTGCACTGCATATCTGCCCCAGCCCCCAAAGCCAACTTCATCTCTGCAGCTTATTCTTATGAAGTCACATACACAACATTATTTTTACACATACGGTGGACCAAAACAGTAGCCCTCGAATGCATTAATCAGATTTTCTCAAAAACAGTCTTCTTTGAGACACTGTATAAGCTGAAGGGAGGTCTCAGTGGTTCAGAGGTCATCATATAAAAGCAAACAGGAGGCGGTGATTGGCACTCACACACACTACCCACTGTCAACAGTGACGGATTACAGAAGACTACAGGGAAGACTCACTGACGGACTAAAGGCACGGTAGGTGCACTGCTCGGCTTGCTAATAGAAATACAGTATACTGAGGCGGTAATAACTCAGCGTAATGATATTAAGGTAATGGAGGAGCGTTGAGAATTTGTCACTGACGTTACCTCACAGGAAGGTCATGCAGTGTTTAAGGACTTTTTTTCTGGACTATCGTACTTCAACCTACCGTAAAATCGGGAAAGTACTTTTTTCTACTGGGATTTTATTTAAAAATGATGATTGTCACACGAGACATCCATCCTGAGCAATTGCTGCATTTAAACCTTATGACTGAAATGCCAATGGGGTGATAATTAATGGAGAAAACTGAAAAGAGTAACAGTATATTCCATTATTGAAAGAAATCTTGGATTAACGTTAAAATGTAAGTGAACATATGTGATCAATATTCAATAATTGTTGATTTGCTGTAAACCGTTTTACTAACTTTATCTTTTTTTTTTATTTGCAGACTGGATCTATAATTTAGCCATCAACATGTCAAAGTAAGTACCAAGGCGTTTGTCATTTATCAGTTCAGTGGCTTTCCTGACATAATAACTAGGTTAGATTGGAAAATAAATGAGAAGTTGTGGAATTAAACAAACACAAAAGAAAACAACCACCTCAATCGTTTTTAAATCAACGTTAATGTCAAAACAAACAAGCGGCTATTTACAGAAATATCCAATTTTTACAGATTTTGAATGATATTTTTTGCTTCGTGTAAAAAGTAAAGGCTCTTTTTTAATACTGTTATTTTTTTAAGGCAAGTCAGTGGTAACAGCTTCTCAAGTAAGAAGCTCAGTGGCTCAAATGCTACAGTCAAACATCTATTCACAGTCCTGTACTACAGTCTGTCTCCCAGGTTATGGACATGTTCAGATTAGGGTGGATTTCATTTTAAAGAAAGTTTTTATCAGGCATAGGAGAACTTTAAACAGGATTACTTGGCACACACCAACAAGGATTACTTGTATGATTATGGCTCTTTACAAAGGGCAAAGGGAGTGTGCTCGTGACATTACGCAATACCAGAACGACGGAGGAAAAACCCTCAGTATTTTGGGATATTGATTTAGAAGCTCAGGGATTTATTAACACGTTAACATTAAATAGGCTGGATAGATTGGCGAGAAATACGTCACTATTAGAAAATGCTAAAAAAAAAAAAAAGACTTCTAGAAATTATAAGATACCATATACAGTAAATACATGAAACTAGTTTAATGTATTGATTTACTAGATCAAAAATTGTGTCTTCCATCCAGATTAGATATGCCAGCAGGGGTCTTTTCCAACCTACACACTAATCCAGGCTCAGAAGAGTGGGGGGAGGTGGGTGGAGTGTGTTGAGCTCCCTGTGATTAGAATCTATGGGAAGTGGTGGGTGCATCACACCACAGGCCACAACTACTTCATTGGTGGAGATAAACAAACAAAATGGCCGTAACATAAATGAGGAAGAAAATGTTGTCAAAGTGTGAAATAACCGTCTTCACAGTCTTCTCCTTCTCTCCCCTCTCGTTTTCAGGGTATTCAAGAAGACAAGTGGCCATGGACATGTAAGTGGCCTCTATAATAAAGTCATTACAGGGCACCTCGTGGGCACAGGGAGGAGTACAATTTGTATATAGCTCGTCCAGTTGCCAGAAATAGCTTCCAAACTTAACCTCTCTTCTCCCCTCTGCTTCTCTCCGTTTCTCTCAGATTAGCCTGTACTTGGGGAAGAGAGACTTCGTGGACCATGTGGATTCGGTGGAAGTAGTTGGTGTGTAGCAAAACGTCTCTTTATGTCTCTTGAATTTGCACACATGCAGTGGATGCGCATTGCTAACTGCTTTTGCTCTCATTTGCAGAGGGCGTGATCAAAGTGGACCCTTCCGGTCTTAATGGCAGAAAAGGTATCTCTAACAACGGTCACGATGACAGACGATGACGTGTTTGCATCGAGCCTAAAGATGTCTTTGCCTCTGCAGTATTTGTCTACCTAGCGTGTGCCTTCCGCTACGGAAGCGATGACCTGGACGTAATGGGGCTGTCCTTCAGGAGGGACATCTGGATCCAGCGCATCCAGGTGTATCCACCCACGGGGGAAAGCCCAGCCAAAACGCCAATGGTGGAATTCCTCCTGAAGAAAGTCGGAGAGCAAGGATACGCTTTCTCCTTTCAGGTGTGGGCGCACGACTTGCCCTTTAACGAACACAAGAAATTACTCCTGTGCTCAAGTCTGGCGTGATGCTGATCATTAATTCCCCTTTAACATTCCACTGTGTGCCGCAGATGCCCACAGATCTGCCGTGCTCAGTTTCCTTACAGCCAGGACCGAATGATAATGGCAAGGTACCTCTACCGTCCGTTTTCAATCACTCTTCCCGTAGATACCTCAAAAGTTCGACGAATAAACCATTAATCTGGCTCTCGTCCTGTCGTAGGCTTGTGGCGTTGACTTTGAGGTGAAAGGATACATTGCCAACGCAGCCCACAACATAGACGAGGTCATTGAAAAGAAGTACGTATTTTTTTTAGCCTAATTCTTTTTTTGTATCCATAAGGTGTAGTAGAAAGAGTACATTCAGAGGACTAACTCTGAGTCTCTGGGCCTGTTTTCTCCCCCCCTCCGCCCGTTTTAGGGACACGTGCCGTCTGATGATTCGCAAAATACAGTTTGCACCAGCGAGCAACAAGGCCGGACCAAAGGCTGAAATATCCAAGCAGTTCATGATGAGTGACAAACCTGTCAACCTGGAGGCCTCCCTTGAGAAAGAGGTCCCAAACATTCATTTATACTGTATACTTACGATAAAACAAACAAACAAAACCAAATTTCCTACATTTCTTTATTAAAAGCATGATTGTTATGTGTTTAGATCTACTACCACGGAGACCCGATTGTTGTCAAGGTAAAAATCAACAACGAAACCAACAAGGTAGTGAAAAAAATCAAAGTCTCAGGTGAGCAGCTTGCCAGCGTGTGTCCGCTGCTTGTTCGTATATTTTGCCCGACGATTCAAACGGATTTTTACACAGATTTGTTTTGGTTTGTTTTAGTTGAGCAGTGTACAAACGTGGTGCTCTACTCATCCGACACCTACAGCAAGGCAGTCTGCAGCGAGGAGTTTGGGTGAGGCCTTCACCGTCAACTATCTCAGCTACACAAGTCTTTAGTTGAGCCTGTACTATTGTTTATTTATTTATGCATTTCACTGCCAACAGGGAGACAGTAAACTCCAGCTCCACTTTGGAGAAGACCTTCCAAATAACCCCCTTGCTGTCCAACAACAAAGAGAAGCGGGGTCTGTCCGTGGACGGGCGGCTGAAGGACGGGGACACCCACCTAGCCTCCACCACCCTGTAAGCCCCACTGGGTCACCTATCAGCGGGCTTACGGTGATCCCTGGACATGTTTTCATCCTCTTATTGAGTGGTGGGGATGCGACTTGGCGTCGTGTCATCCACTTACCGCGTCTTAGACCGAAGCATT
>KV751335.1:3421064-3435729 GCA_001698575.1 Mola mola
AGTCAAGGAGAAAAGGAGATGCAGGGAATCATTATCTCCTACAAGGTCAAGGTCAATCTGATGGTGACCAGCGGAGGGTGAGGCTGACGACTAAACACGCATAATTTCACATTCAGCGTCAAAATGTATGGACTAAAGGTGGGTTTTTTTTTGCTTTTTATTGTTTATCCGTCACCAAAAGCCTCCTGGGTGGCCTAACAGGAAGGTAACTGATTTTCTTCATCTCTTCATTGATATATGTGAATAATATACTGTATATATTACTTTTTAATCATATATGACTCACTGACGATTTTTTTAATAATAAAGCTTTTTTTTTTTTTCATTTCAGCGATGTCACCGTGGAGCTTCCTCTGATCCTGATGTCCCCCAAGCCTGCAGGTGAGTGACGTGTTTTCCCATTTGATTCAACCATAAAAAGGATGGTGGTGAGTCTTCCGCACACGATCCCAATAACATGTTCTACGCCGTGTCTTCCCTCTATCGCATGCCATCGCCTGCATCCCGAGCAGAAGTGTAAGTACAACATCTCGTCTTTGTGTGTGCGTCTGACGCGTTTTACCTGCGGCTGCGATGCTTTGACATGCAGCTCTCTTGTGTGTTTCATAAATCGCAGCCAATTGGAATGAAGGCCTCCCAAACTCAGGTGAGCTCACCTCAGATTTCAGAACATTTGACATTTAAAAAAGTTCTCGAGTTACCTTGATGAAGTGTCAGACTCGCAGAATGTACCCTTTCCATTGCCAGCAAGCCAGCGATGTCATTCGAGTTCTTGGGAGGGTGATCGGCGATGGACAGTCACCTCTCTGCACACAGAACACAGAACAAGAAGGAACTCACCGGCAACGAGGAACAGCACCAAGTGCCACCACAAGGCTGTCATTTGACATATACATCTTCATCACTGCGAGAGCTCAACTCTCTGAATGTCGTCCCAGCACTGAAAAAACACAAACAACAATGGAACGTTTGATTTGTTTGGAGAGAATATCTCATAGTGATGTGTAGACTATAGGCTTTTCTTTCCATGTGTTACGTGCGGAGCTTTATTCCGCATCTTTATTTTTGTGTGGTTAGTGTCATGATATGAGTGTACAGCTCTGGGAAGAATGTTCCTAAACAATACTACATGTCATTCTTGTTTGACAAAGATAAGTAAAAGACCTCTGTCTCCCACCGCGATTAATGTCCTTCGCCTGTTTATTTTGCTCTGCATTTTTATACAGAGACTAGTTTTAAAATCTGAGACCTTAATTATGTCAACAAAGTACTTAATCACGAAAAAAAACAACAGCTCAGAGTCATTCTAGACAGTTGAATTATAACACTGCTCTGAAACACGAGATAGTCACTGAAAAATAGGCCGATTTAGGGAGATGTTTCATAAAAACAGCACCAAACACTTACCTTTCATAGTTGTAATACCATCAGCTAAAAGTGAAAGAAAGTTAAAACTGTCCTCGAGTAATATTTCCGTGTTCATTGCTTTAAGTATCAAATATTGTACGTTTCGACAAATAACACAACATTCCTCGATACACGGAATACTAACCGTCCGCCTCTGGGTGGCGCTGTTTTACCTCAGTACGATGAAGACAACAATAGAGCTGACTAGCGCAGGATAGACACACACTACGTGCCCCTCTCCGGTCCAGACGTCACACCATTAGCCAAGTCAGCTAGTTAACGGTGTATCTCTAGACAAAATGTCAACCACGACCGGCGGTGGAGAGTTTGGCAACCCACTACGAAAGTTCAAGCTCGTCTTTCTGGGCGAGCAGAGTGGTAAGCGAGAGCCGATTTGTCTGGATGTGAGGAAAATGTTAGAAGTAGCTAACTAGCTTCTTTTGCTAGTTGCTGCTGGTTAGCCGGATGAAGTTACCTACCGGTCATTGCCAGGCAGTAATGAAAGCGAGATGTTTAGCTACATATTTTTGTGAAACGTGTGTTTTGGTGGGGGGACATGATGATGGAAATAGCTTTTTCCAACACTGATGATGTCATTGCACAACTAGCTATGACACATCACCAAGCTAGCCAAACATTTCGCTCCTCCTCGCAACGATAAATGTTTTAAAACGTAGAATGAGCGTTTGACACTGATGTCTGTGAACTGTACATAGAATAATCTGGTGCCAACTGAAAGCTGTGACCAGTGTCTTTACTGTGGCTAGTAGGCAATATTGTTTAACTATAACGTTAGCCGTCATATTACTTTTAGCTAGCATTTCGTTGTGCTAGGCTAAGTTACACTAGCAGGCGTGCTCTCTCTGTAATCTACTTGAAACGTTAACACAGCTGTCAAGGGTTTGTTGGGCATTTTGCTTCCAAACAGAAATGTTGGGATAGCCATACGAGAAACGAATCAATTTGGTGGGCTTTTCGAGCGTAGTTGCTACTTAGGTACGGTGGCGCCCTTGCAGAGCCACGTCGGCCAGTGGCTCCAGACCAGCCGGCCTTTTTCTCCGATCATTGAACATCACCACTAAGACGTCTCCGTCTTAGAAATAATTGTCTAATATTGCAGCGACGCGTTCTTATGACAGAAGAAAGAGGTGTTGAAGTTGAACCGATTTCGTTTTGCAAATGTTGTGGCTCCACCCATAGTGCCAGCTCAGCGTGTGGGTTCAGCCGTCCACGTTCCACCAACGAGCAACGTACTGAGTCAAAAACAAATGTATTACACAACATGGGGATTTTTGTGTGGTCTTTGATTGCCGGGATCCTATCTGAAAGTGTCTGTTGCTGTGTTTGTACAGTTGGGAAGACCTCACTCATCACCAGGTTCATGTATGACAGTTTCGACAACACTTACCAGGTAACGATGTTTATCACAGTGAATCAGAATGATGCACTGATGTGAAGACAATAATTAAGGATTTGGTCGTCGGTGGGTTGCAGAATGAGGGCTGAAATCCTCAGCTATGCCACTGACTTCCCTTGTCTTACTGTGACAATTTAAAACTGCAGGAAACGGCTATAAAAAATATTTCATGGACACCTTAGATTTTTTTTCTCTAGATATGATGCAGGAATCGTGCATGTCTAAGTGTTTTTGATCAAAATGTTTTGTTTTTTTTACAGGCAACAATTGGCATTGACTTTTTGTCAAAAACCATGTACCTGGAGGATCGCACGGTAAGCCTGCTTCATTTCAGTGCGTTTCTCATCTTTCTCATTGTGTTTTATTAAAAACTGCTAGAAAAGCTTAAAGCAGGTATGTACATATTATGTAGCAGCCATCCTCTATTTCCCTGTCAACATTTCACCTTTCTTTTTTCTTAAAGACATTGTTCTAGATTTTATTACAGATTTTTGTTAAGACTTGTGGTCATGTTTTAGTTCCCATCTTTATTTCAAGTTGTTGTTTTCCTTCCATCCCTCGGTCATGTCACGAAATGCTCCACCTTTCCACATTCATTTCACGGGCTGGCCACAGATTCGGCTGCAGCTCTGGGACACAGCCGGACAGGAGCGTTTCCGCAGCCTCATCCCCAGTTACATCCGAGATTCAGCTGCTGCTGTGGTGGTTTATGACATAGCCAGTAGGTATTGTAGCCTTGCCTCACCTCCTTGTCCTTCGTTCCACATGAGGAAGGGCAACACAGATATTTATCAGCCAGGCTAACTCCACTGGGCAGTATGATGAGGGTATATTTTAGATTGTTCGTAGCAGCCATAGCGATACAGAACCATTTCTCAGGGGGTGTCCAGGTGGATCTATGCAGCCTAAATGCTGTTACGGGTGAGGCTGATGGAAGGAATAACTGTCTCCACACGTCACCTGTAGGCAGAGATCCTCTAATGGGCCTCAATGGGTCAGCATGACCTCCTTTTGCATGTCTCATTTGCACGCTTCTGCATTCGAATGATTCTCCCCATTCCTTCATAAAAAAGACCGTTTTCGTCTCTGCTGCTTGGCTTGCGGTTCTTTTATGTCTGTCCTGTTCTCCACTTTCTTATCCTGCCCTTCCCCTCTTTGTCAACCCCTGTCTTCCCTTGCGCTCCAATCCTCAGGTCCGGCTCCAGCTTTGGGATACTGCTGGACAGGAGCGTTTTCGTAGCCTAATTCCCAGCTACATCCGTGACTCTACCATTGCTGTGGTTGTTTATGACATCACCAGTGAGTCAGGGCTGTACTCTAACCTTTCTCTAAGGCTCGGCAGCAATAGGAAGCAAAATCTCTTTGGTGTAGTTCAGACAACTTTTAGCTAACGACCTTCAGATCCTCGGGGAGTTTGTTTTCCGTCTTCAAGTTTCTCTTCTTAATCTGTTTTCTCACTAACATGACTACCCAGTTTAATATGAAGAGTAATACTGTACCTGTTCGTGCACGTTTTCACTATAGCTGGAATACTGTAGCTGTGTAATGTTATTTCGGCTTACGTGTGTCTGTCATACTTAGTCTATTTGTTTTGTTTTCTCATCCACAGATCTTAATTCGTTCCAGCAAACCTCTAAGTGGATCGACGACGTTAGAACCGAGAGAGGAAGTGATGTCATTATCATGCTTGTTGGGAACAAAACAGACCTAGCAGATAAAAGGTACGTGATCATGTGAGATATCTGGAAGATTATGACTTTCTTCTGCGTGCAATAATTGATAAATAGACAAGTTTGTATTTTTTTTAAAATAGACGAGTAGATGTGCTACAATGAAAGCATGTAGTATTATTTCCCCACAGAAAAGTACTGAGGTGGTGCACTTGCATGGTGAGTAGGGCTGGGTTAAAATAAAACATGAGTAATTGGTATTTATTTGAATTATACAATATTGATTCAGAAAATCCTGCTGCTCCGTGTCTGTTGTGCCACTCTTTTAAACGTTGCTCAGACATAACAGGGGTCAACATTGTTCCACCTCTCACACGGCCGGCTGGGACCTTTTCTGTCAAGAGGGCCCTAAAACTTTGAGATTTGAAAGCAGCTGTCTAACTCAAAGAACAACAACAACCGGAAATGGTTACAAATTGTGGAATGGCACAAGGTTTAGGAGCAGTTTACCGTACAGGTAGAGGCAGAGAGACAAATCTTAGGGCACTGACGGTGTCGAGAGGACTACAGATATTTATACATGGCTAATATGTTAGTTGTTTACCATTCAGGCGTCTTAAAGTGACACGACACTGAGCATATTGTCTCTGTACTCATGTTAAATGAAAAATTAATTCTTCTTTATGTTCTATTCTTGATGTAAACATTACGCTTTATAATAAACCAGTTTAGATCATTTCTCTCGGATTTTTTTTATAAATATCCAAGCAACATTTTGTATTATAAATGAAGTATCCTAACAAAATCAGTTACACCTTGTGCATCAAAATTGAATTGATAGAGAACATCAGCAGCAGCAGATAAAATAAAAAAAACAAGTGAACGTTGGTTTTATTGCCATCAGCTTGTAGATATCAGAGACAGAGAGTTGACTACACAGAACGACACGCTTGAAATTCATAGTGACGAAAGCACAATGAATGTTTTATCTGTCTCCACTATGATAGTTTCTCTCCGATAACACGTTGAGAATGAGCCTCTACTTCATTGTCTTGACTACTAGGGTGACCGTCGGCATGTCACAATGTACAAATTGTTGCCTGAAATAAAGAGACACGAGCGCCTTTCTGAAAAGTTCAGATGGTTAACAATTAAATTAAATTCAAACCAAAACTGTTCAAAACATTTAAGCACTCGAAATAGAACTACAAAAAAATGACAGAAACCATCTTTGAGAAAATATTATTTGTCGTCGACTTTGAGTTTTAGGTTTGACCTGTATCGGTGGGGGAAACACTGGGGGTTAGTACAGCTGATCAAGATTATTTGGCTTCGTTGTTTTGGGCAGCTGTCATTTCATCTATCGTCCACACAGTTCATGAAGCTGTCACACAAAATAAATTTTCTTTTGTGAACAACCACTGCCAAAGCCTGGAATCTTGTTTCTTCCCTTCAGTCCATCTCATCCAGTTTTGACCTTTACTATCATTTTTTATTTTTTTTAATATCACTGGTTTAAGTACTTTTCTTTTTTATGATTTGGTCGTACAACTGTTCTGCCTTTTTTTTCCCCCGTTCTACTATTTTTGGTTGCCTTTTCTGCTCTGTTCTCTCCATGTCATTTAGAATTTTTTTGTGTTTCCCCCAACACCATTTCTCCACTCCCTCCCCCTCCCTCCTGGCGACTGTGGCAGGCAAGTTTCTGTTGAGGCGGCAGAGAGGAAAGCTCGTGAGCTCAATGTGATGTACATAGAGACCAGTGCCAAGGCTGGCTATAACGTCAAACAGGTTGGTGTAATACTGACAGGTAGTCCTGACCAGGGGGGCCAGCCTTGTTCCTCCTGGCCCCTGCAACCCCCCACCCCCATGTTTTCATTATATGGCTCACAGTGCAGCTGAATGAGTGATCTCGTTTTTCCTGCTGCTTCATCTTCACTAGGCACAGCAGCACTTCTCCCTTTGTCTTCCTCCCTGTCGGTGTTATAACTGAACTAACGTCTCTCTATTTCACTTACAATAATACTCACTGTTAAGCTCTCTTTGTTTCTCTCTCTCCCCTTTGGCCTGTCTTCTTTGCATTTCTTTCCATATCTGTCTGTCCGTCCACCCCCCGCCCCCCCTCTGCTTTTACCTGAGCAGACAGATCACCACGGAGGAGGGTGAGCAGAGAGCTAAGGAACTGAATGTCATGTTCATTGAAACCAGCGCAAAGACTGGCTACAATGTCAAACAGGTAGAGAATCTGCTCCCTCAAGGTAGTCGAGCTAATTCTGCCGTCAAAGTCTTAACTCTTTCTGCCTCCTTTTCTTCCCCTATTGTGGCATTGTGACCCGTCTCAGCATTCTCAGCCCGTTCTGTATCACCTGTTGCCCCTCCCCCCCCGACAGGCTTTGCTTTTAAATGTCTTATCTTCACTTCTGCTTTGTGACTGGTTATCTCAAATGTATGCAGCTCTCAAAGTGTTTCTGTGAATGTAATCAATGGCTTAACGGAGGAGATTAACACAGCAGCACTTTGCGCTCCTCAGTCACTGCTTTAACTGCTTCTTGTGTTTGCCTGTTGGTAAAAAGAATATTTGTGATTAGTTACTACACACAGGCCATTGTACAGTGGGGTTGGGTGATCTGACTACATGTACTGAGAGAGAATATAGCATCGTTCAAAAAGTAACAGGAAATAATGTCACTAAATTTTATTTTGAAAGGTCAAATTAAATTTGCCAGCAATATGCACTTCATGTCTGGATGAACATTAAAATAACAACGCGACAGCCATCCGCCATGTTTTCTCTGAGAAAATAAACTCCTGTTGCATGCTGGGGCTGCAACTGGGAGACAATGGTTGAATTCCATTTTGCTAATGAAGATTAAAATTTTAGGTTAATACTGACACAAATTTGACTGTGATTAATGTGAAACCGATAAGTTATATCCCTTATACTGTTTATACTGAGCCAGCTGTATCTTTAATATCTCTGGTTGTATTTGGATATTGTAGGAATTGGAACAAATTAGAGCTGCCAAGATTGATTTATATATTTTGACAATTTATGGAGTAAATGATTGATTTATTCATTTAAAAAAATAATCAGATTTGTTGCAGCTGCAGAGCGAATTAATGTACAGGAGAGTTCACGTTTCTTATTTTGAAACACTAGATTAGATGACAATAATAAGCTCTTGACTGACAATTTTAGATTTTACAAAGACACTTTGTCAACTTGGTTGCTGGACGGTTTACATAGAGTGTATTGCAATGAGGCTATGAAACTGGGGATGGTGTGATTTAAAAACGGATCCGGATCACCCAGCCTTATTAGAAATCTTTTTTTTTTTATGTCGAGACCTTTGACTCAGGTGTGATCGTCTTCTGACTTTGTTTTGTAGCTGTTCCGTCGTGTTGCTGCAGCATTGCCTGGGATGGACAGCACACCGGAGAAAAGCAAAGAGGACAGTATCCTTTTCAAAGCTGCTTTTTCGCCACATCTATCGTCATATCAGCCATACTTCTGTCATATCGTGACGGCCATGGCTTTAATACTATAGATGTGTTTGCAAGATGATTTTCCTGCACATGTTGGCTTCTTGTCCACACACAAGCAGGATTTTAGGTCACTAAGAATCTGGAGGGGTTTTTTTTCAAGCACAGCTCCTACATTGCTTTTTTTTTTTTTTAAACAACTCTGCGCATGCTTAAATTGCTCTTCTCTGGTATTTCACATATCGGTGATGGTGATGCAACGCCACCTACTGGACTGGCATGCCTGTTGTTGCCTTAGCGTACTGAGAGATTTTTTTATAAGAATGTCGTACAGACAGGTTTTTCTTCTGCGTATTGAGTCCAAAGACTGAGTCTACTTTGAAGAAACCACGACAGCTCTGCAAAAAAAAAAAAAGTAAAGTGAAATGTCCAAATTCATTGATGAAGTTACTTAACCAAGTCCTTTCAGTGATAGATATCAAACTGGAGAAACAGCCAGAGATGACTGTCACCGAGAGCAGCTGCTCATGCTAGTACACCTCGCCTCACCCAGCCTGTCTCCACCCCACCAACAGCTTGTCTCTCAGTGGCCACTGTCTCCACCCTGGGCACACTGCCTTTGGAATGGAGGACCTTTCTTTTCTTTCCCCCCGTTTCAACTCAGTGACTTTTCAGAGTAACCATGTGGATGTGCATTACTGTATTGAAACAGATTATCTGGAAAAAAAAAAAAAAGGTTAAAAAGTAAACATTTAAAACCAGGAATATGTTAAATGATACATTCAGATTTTCACCAGTTGCATGGCATTATATATGATTGCAGACTGACATTACTAACCGCTCACGAGTTATTGCACAGTTGGGAATCTTAGTGCTGTTAATCTTGTCAGTGTTGTAAGTAAAAACTGCTTGGGATTATTTAAATGACTCTGCAAGTTTGAGTTATCAGCCCCATTGTATTTGAATTTTTTTTTTATTTTAAGTGGAGGCTTCGCCTAAACCGGCTCGCTGATTATTTCTTGACTTTGTTTTACTTTGAGGAAGTAGAGACAGGAACTTGGCGGAGGATTCACATCATTACTAACCCCTTGTGTTAACATTAAAAGCTAAAATGTCCAGCCAGCAGATTTAGTGTGGAAACTAACTGTGCTGCCAAATCCGACAGTGTGTTCGCAGACCAAATGGACTTAATTTGAGACCATAGTTGAATCTGCGTTGTTAAAGGGGAGTACAGCCAAGTAATGCAAATAAGATATTTTCCATCAAAGGGACGTCATCCCAAGTTCACCAGAATGGCTGCTTAAACCTGAAGAAAACGTCTGCATCCAAACTATAGCAACTGTCTTACCAATACTCTTAAATTAGCTGCATGTATACTAATGTGTCTGAGGAGGAGCTTTCAGTTGTTAGATGCCCCCAATGTTGGAATCTTTTCTTTTTTTTTTTTAAAGCCAGTGGAAAGTTGTCCCTTTACATGCTACGACATACCCACCATCTCATTGATGATTTTGTGTTGTGTTGATTACACTATTGCAAGACCATCTAGCATGCTCACCATGCAGGATTCATAGGGATAAGAACACAGATGCCTTGCTTGTTTGTTCACCAACGTTGTGCACTGAATCAAGCCACAATATTGTAAAATATACGAAGAAGCCTGCTGCCTGGTTCATGGCTTCACAGGTTGTTTTGTAGAGCTGGCAGATAAGAGTTTGTCCTCAGATAGAGCTAATGCTTACTAACACCCCTTGCTGTAAAAATAAAAAACGCAAAGAAGTTAGTTGCAGTATCCTTTTGCTGTATTGCTATTGCCTGTGTAGGACTGTTGGTTTTATGTGTTTTTATTTATTTTGTAACTTGGACATACACATAACATTGTATGCTTGACCAAAAGTTCAGACACGGACACGCATGTTGAAATTTTATTTTATTTATTGTTTGCGTGTCTGCTGTTTCTCCAGCTAAAGGCGGCATTAAAGCCCCCAGTAGTGTTATTTTTTTTTTTTTCCTGTCACACTGCTGGAAATGGCTTCTTTGCAGTGTGTAGTCAGTAACATGGTTTTACAGTTGCACCTTCTCCACAAACACACACGTTTAACACAGACCGACCAACTAGCTATAGCACAACAAAAGACACTGTTCATTTGCAGTCGCTTGTTTGGAAATGTCAGCGTTCAGAAATGGATTTCAGAATTTTAAGTATTGAATAACGACCATTTTAACATGAGCAGCTCTACTATTGTCACTGACTAAATACTCAGCTTTGTGCTATTCTGGATTGTGTCTGTCCACTTGAAATATGCTGTCTACTCGTGTTTAGCAACGTTTGTGTGAATACTGTACTATTATTATGTGATGTATAAAAAGGAGAGTTAAACACAAGTGTAGGCCTATCACATGGAATAAAATAAAGATATTTCACCAAAAATCTAACCCCTGTGATGTCTTTCTTGATGAATTCTTTAATTTCAAATGCAGTTGGCATTGTGTTGATCGGTGAATCCCATAATGAGTGTTATGGAGTGCCTATGGGGAATATGAGAAAATGCTTGACCCCAAAGTGATCGAAACTACTTATGCAATACATCAGAGGCATGAAATGTTTCTACAGGTGTGGCTGTAGAAAAAATGTCACAGAAAAGGTTTTCATAATCCAAAAACAGATTCAATATATTAAAAATGAAATATTTTAAGCCTCCTTTGGCTGATACAGTGACATATTCTAATATTTTGAGATTGTTTTGTGTGGCTGCAGGAATAAATTATAAAAAAATTATGTGGAACAGACTCAATAGTCAATACATTAATACATTTTCACTTAATTATTTTTTTTGTTGATGCGTCACAGTCCATCTCCGCATATGCCATGTGATTAAGAACCAGGGTTTGGCCAGATTTTAGGTGTGAGAGCCAGATCCATATTTTCCGCTCGTACTTGTATTGCTTATCTTCCCTATGACGCACAGCAGGTTGGATTTTATTGACGACGCACCAAAAAGTTCAACGGCGAATTAACTAGAACAGTTGCATAGATCACCAACTGATGATTGCACCAATAGGCCCTCGTGTTTGGTAATCATCAACTATCTATTTAACATTAACATAATATTTAACAACATAGTCATGATGACGCTCATCAACCGAGTAATTTCCACCCGCCCCTGGACGGCCCCCGCGTCCATCCCGTAATCCGTCCCGTCTTCTCGCGCTTTGTGACGGTAAAACACCGCGGCGCTCTCGGTCTCACACCGATTCTTCCCTCCGGCGTCGGGTTTCCACCTCCATCAGCGTGGTGATCCCCCGCGGGTCGCCTCTCCTGGTCTCTGAGGGGTGAGGAGGTGACCTGGACCCAGACTCACCTGGCCGACGCGCACCTGTGCGGTGACGTCACGGGGGGGCGTGATGGAATGGCAAAAATCCTGCCCGACCTGACGGCCGTTCCGCGCTCATATATTCCGGCTCCACAGACACCCGCACACGTTGCAGGTCTGTTTCCACTTACAGAGATGTCTCGCTGCTCGAGCCTTTTACCCGACGAGGCGGTGTTTGCCAACTTCAGGAGGCAGTGCCTGTCGACGGACAGTTGGCTCAAAAAGTACGACAGCAGCGGCATGCAGGTGTGGATCGAAGTTCCCGCAAAGAAAGACAAGTGCGGGCCCAAAATCCACAAGATCAAGGTGGGTTTAACTCTCACACGAGACTCCGTCGGGACTCGAGTGCTGTGATGCGTTCTCCATAAACTCGTGTGTGTGTGTGTGTGTGTGTGTGTTTTCCAGTGTAAAATGACGATCAAAGACGTGTCCGCCGCCACCATGTACGACGTCCTCCACGACGGTCAGTACCGGAAGGAGTGGGACTCGAACATGATGGAGAGTTACGACATCGCCCGGCTCTCTGCCAACGCCGATGTGGGCTACTACTCATGTGAGGACCCGTCAGTCTTAACGCAGTCCTGGTGACCCGGGGTCCGGGCCTCGGTGTCACCCGTCCGGCGCAAAACACACCATTTTTCATCCGCTATTTTAACCAAGTCAGTATTTAATGGATACCGGACCAAAGGTCACCAATAGGGCGAACTGCGGGCCATCCATAACCAGTAAATCATTCATTTTCACGTTTTGATTGGGGCGTTTCTGGTTTAATGTGCCCGGTTTTTTTTTTCTGGACTTCGCGGTGTTGTTATTTTCGTTTTAGCGGCGCGGGCGACACGCACTAATGCGTGCGGTGTAAATAATCTCACGTGACGGCGCTTAGCCAATCGCATCGTTGGACGCTGAAGCGCATTGCGACAGGCGGAAGAGCAGACGGTCAAAAGTGAGTCAGAGGAACGCGTGTAAGATAACAAAGTGGGATTGTCACATCGGCGACACTTAGGCAGCGAAAGTTAATGTCAAAATGTGCGTATTTAGAAAAAGTTCAAGGCTTACCCGTTTAATTTGCAGGACCAACAAAAAAAAAAAAAACACTAAAACATTTAATTAAAAAACTGTGTCTTTATCCATCTATAGTATCAATAATCGTTAAAACTGTGAAACTGGTGTTTTTTCTGACAATAATCGTGACACCGAAGTGTGTGAGGAAATCTTTTCTCTCTGAATTTGAACTGAATACACCTGTTCTAGACTCACTGCACACGCAGAAATGTTTCAAGCATATTTTAATTTTTAAAATTAGGCTGTAGTTTAACCTATAGTAAAAAAAAAAAAAATTTCTCAAAATATTAGATTTTCACTCTGCTTTTAAGTGTAATTGCTTTACATTTTTGAGTCAATGTGAAATTAAAACAACACTGCTTTTGCTTTTCCCTATCAGTCAATTTCACGCATCACTAGCATTGTTGCGGTAACTATCAGTCCTAATTCATCATCCTGTGGCGAGGCTTTTGTACGCTGCTCACAGGTGAAGAATGGGCGAGCTCTTGTTGCACCAGGGTATTTGTTGTTGCCATAACAAGGGTGCGCTTGTTCAGTCTCATGTTGTGACGGTGGAAAACTGAACTAAGGAATGAAGACTCTGATACAACGTACTCTCTGACCCCCTTTTTTTCCTCTCCCGTTCTGCAGGGCGTTGTCCAATAATCAAAGGCAGAGATGTGGTGACTCTGCGCTCATGGCAGGTGAAGGACGATGAGTACGTGATTGTAAACTTCTCGGTCAAACACCCGGTACGACACCTCCTCCACACTCCCACAAGCATACACAAAGCACCCTCTGCCTTTAACAGTGCCTTTTTCTGCAGTGCTAAGCCACCTATTGATTTAACGCTTCATTTGGTGTTTTTAACAGCTCTGTTACATCCTTAAACTGTGGTGCCACACTGTTTGTCCAATGCCTTGAAAGAGGCATTTTCAGTTAAAATGTGTCGCTAATTGTTTACTCTGCAAACTGGTTTAATTCCAGAAACACCCTCCTTGCAGCAACTTCGTGAGAGCTGTTTCCATCCTCACTGGCTACCTCATCAAGTCCACAGGCCCAAGTAGCTGCACTTTCATATACCTCTCACAAGCCGACCCCAAAGGTAAGCCCCCGACCGACTTCAAGCTTTGTCAGTTTCAGAATTGCTGCATTGCGGACATTGTTTTAAAAAAACTAATCTCTTTTGCTTTAGGCTCTATTCCCAAGGTTGTGGTAAACACAGCTACTCAAATTCTTGCTCCAAAGGTATGTAAAGTTATCACAAACTCTCTGAAGTTTGTTTAGTTTTGTTTACTTCCTTGTAAACAACAGCAGCGAAAGTGACACGGGTGTAAAGACACAAACGGCATGTCAGTGTGTCTGACGGGGTGACGGTGTGCGTGCACACACCTCGGGTTAGCACCTATGTGCACATAAGGGAATAAGGGTTTTGTGTGTCTTGAAGGACAATGGTAACCATAGAAACCCAGTTGAAGTGCCTCTTCTGGTACGATTGCTGACAAAGAGCGGAACTCGTTCTGCAGGTTTCATAGCTTCCACTGATTGAAACTATTTAAATCAAAGTGTAGCGAGAGTGTGTGAGAGAAACTGGGGCCTCCTCCGCTAAAACAAAAACTAATTCAAATCTGTAGCTCTAATTTAAAAGACTATACAGTTGTAGTCAGGCTGTGGACTGTGAGGGCTCACTGCAGTGGCAATAAAGCCTTATGTTAATGAAAAACTTAATGCATAATTTACTTTATCTGTTTTTTGTATAGATACGTTGAGAGGAAATATGCAAAATATACCATCTGTAATTGCACTAAAGTTGTAAGTGTATTTCTTGTACCATCCTAACAACAACAACAAAAAAGACACCTGTTATATTGTTCAAAATTGCATTGTTTATATATTACATATTTTAATGGGAAATAAGAGGAATTAACTGGGAAAACGTAATTTTCTGGTGGAATTGGAATGCATCAAACATTTCTAAATCAACAAAATAATGGATTTGCATAAACAGTAATCAGTAGTATTAAGCATAAATAAGCTGTTGAGTTTGCTCAGTCATTCAGCATTTTCCCTGCCACGTTGGGCCGGGCTTGTTAGCGATCAATGGTTTATGTATGCTACAGCTTTCCCATCAAAAAGTACAATTATTCAATCAAAAGCCTGAAAATAACATCTTGCCCTTCCACCTGTGATAAAATGTCAGAATATTCAAGATGCAAGATGGTTTAACAGTCTATGTGCAACACAAGATTATAGAGCTTATGTATGAAATATTAATAAAA
>KV751335.1:3455720-3478585 GCA_001698575.1 Mola mola
AGTAACAAATGAAAATGTATTATAATAATGACATATTTATACATGTTAAGAATGTTTCAAATAATCCAAGTATTAATGTTATTGATAAAACTCACCTATAAATATCAGACAATTATTAATTAACCATAAAGAAAGTACTTAGTTACAGTTAACAAACCTTTTATAAATGGTGACCTGAAATGATTAACCTTTAAATTGATGTTTTCAAATGGAAATTCACAATAGCAATATTTTGTCTGACTTTGATTACTTTTTTTGTGACTGTGCACAGGGAAGAATAGAGACAAAACTCCAACCTGCAATGAGAAAGAACAGTTTTCCTTGTTGGCTGTGTAATTGTGTAAAACACCAGCAGATGATTCTTCTGCCCCCCCCCCAAACTGACGTCTATACTGCCAGAATGTTTGAACCTTGGACAGGAAGAAACCAAGTTTATGTAAATAACCACTGACGGTATTCTGAAGGCATCAAGATAAGAATGCAGTTTTTTTCAGAGATTATTAAAAAAAATAAGAGTGACTAATGTTGGCACACTGTGAATATGTCTTAACAGGGTTTTGATCTGTCCTATGTTGCCACTGACATTATGATACTTTTTTTTCTGATTGTATGACTTGAAGTGTAAATCTGCACTGAATATCAATTTGTCACTATTGTCATTGGATTTGTTTCAGTTGTTGCTGTTGTTTGCTGCAAACTTTTTATTCATTATGTCAGCATTTTAGGAAAGGTGTGTATTTACTCCCATCTGAGTCAAATGTATGACAGTTATTTTGTACAATGTCCTGTGTCTGTGTATTTAATCATCATTTGAATTATAATTCAAGAACAGATATTAAGCAAAAACAAGAAACAGATACATTTGAAAAGTTCCACAAAATTATATATATAGTTCCGTGACAGCTTGCCAGTATTCTTTTGTTTATTTGCTTTAATATTTTACACACAGTGATCATCATTTCTGGTTTCTTTTCTTTGCAAAACAATGAGTGGCACATTTTCTGCACTCTGCCTGAGCAATACAAAGGACCTTTGTATATGTTTAACGCAATAAGTGGACGATACACTTTGATAAGTGTAAATAATTATAAATGAGATATAAAAAATATCAACCAATGTTGCTTACTAGGATTCGTGCATTTGTATTTATACTTGTTGTTTACTTACAGTTATTATGTAATGGTAATTTAAAAGTTAATTACAAAATGTTACTAAATTTCAAAAGGGAAATATTGTACCTTGAACACTATTAAAAAATATTATATTACATAAAGCTTTTTTAATAAATTATGCCTAAATTAAACAGCAAAATAGGTACAATTACAGCTAATGTATTAAACAAATAAATACCTTTATACTGTATGTTAGTGCATCGCAAAAATTTGAATACAATTTGAAAAAAATATTTTTTGTAAATTAATTCAAAAAGCTAAGGTATATTTTATACTTTCAAGCGTTTTTTATTTGAATTTTAAAGATTATGGCTCATAGAGCGAGTGAAATATTCTAATATTTTGAGATAGGGTTTTTTTTTTTTTGTTTTTTTTTTTTGAGCTGGGGGCCATAATTATCAGAGTGAAAATAGTAAAATGCTTGAAATATTGTATTTTAAGTGCAATTACTGTACAATATATAAAAAAATGTTGACGTTCTTAAATAACACTGAAAGCGACATTCCGCGCGAGTGAGATTCCAAACCGTCTTCAAATCCTGGCGCCTACACTACAGTACCCACAATGCAACTCGCAACCGAACAAGCAGCCGAACCAGGCGGTTCGGTCCCGCTATGCTAGTTGCAGGGACCGTCAAAAAAAATAGCCCTCGAGCAGAGATGAGGAGCGGGTCGCCGAGGTCGGGTAAGCCCAGCTCTGTCGCGCTCCACGCCGACACATATCTCTTGTCATCTCCGGCGTGTAGTCCTCGGCCGGCAGTGGCGCGGACTCGCCATTAGAGGCGATTCCGTGGACTTTACGCGGCTGCCTGCGGCGCCATTCGGGGTTTTAGACAACTTTTCTTTTATCCACACCGGTATATTCAGCAAGCTAACTCCCCCGAGACCTGTGGGTTCGTACGCAAACTGAGATTTCCCAGCATCACCTTAACGCACCACTAGATGGCACACGACGCAAGTAAAACGGGAGACTTGGCGCTCGTGATGGAGAACTTCGGCAATGAGCTGATGAATAACCCTCCAATTTATTGATCACTAATCGTGGTGTCGTTGAGCAGATAATGGAGCGGAGTTAACTGCGTGGTGCTGGCGGTGGTGCTGTTGTGACAGTGAGGCTCGGAGGCTGAGCCACAGGGCCGCTTCACATGGAGGCGAGGCATGCGCGTGAGGGGTGGAGAGACATGTCACGTTCCGGGGCCGCTTTTGGCCAAAACAACAAAAAAAAAAAAAAAAAAAAGAAAGAAAACTTCTGGAAAGTTGACATGAACGAATCAAGCCGTACTTGTCCCGTCTCAACCTGTGTCGGCGGGTGCGGATGTGGGTGCTGAGAGCTGCGGCAGTAGACGGGGAGTGTCCGGCGACTGGATTTTAGCGAAAGATCTCACTTTTTTTGGTGAAGAAGCGAGCGGCACTTCTGGTGGTAGAACTGGCTGTTTCTGTAACAGCCCTCCCTCCTGAAAACACCCCCCAAACTGTAATTTACGTGATCTCTTTTTCGAGTCGGCCACATCATGGTGCACAAATACGGTAAGTGCCGTTAACGCGACGCAGCTTAATCTGCCTCGCGTGTCGAAGTTTTGTAGTAAATCTCGGTTTCAGTTGAAATCCGGGGTTCAGTGCCAGCTCATTACTCCATTACAGCTCATGCACAGCCTTTCACTGGACCACTGACCTCGAACAAAATCCCCAGAGAAATTTGTTTATTTTTTTTTTATCCTTAGGGAATCAAAAGTGTAAAGTACAGTAACTGGAGATAGTGCAACTTCCGGGCAGCGTTTTACTCTTGCTGAGTTCTTTTGGTTTTTTTCCCTGCTGTCCATCAGAATGTTCAGGATCTGGTAGGAAACCGTGAAGTAGCAGATTTACCACAGTGATGCTATGTTCTTCACCACCCACCGGGTTCAACAACCAGCTGTACAGTCGAGCTGAAAGAGAGAAAAAAAATACCTTTAATGTGCTGTGCATAAGTCCAAGATAAATCCTTATTGATGGACCTTTATGATGCTTTCTCTTCAATCTTTTATTCATGATGACCAATGTATCTGTAATAGTCAAAAAGGAAGTTGTAGCTTTCTAGGGTGCAGCATTTTTTGAATAATTTATTCTCTAGATTCTATAATTGATTTATTGCTGTAGACAGACTGCATGTTTGTTTGTTTTTTTGGAACCAATGATTGATAAAGTAGGTGAATTTAACTCATTTGACAACGTGTTATTATGTTTCCATATTTTATCCTCACATTACTTCTTTGTGGTATTAGATGCAGGCATTAGAGTCATCAAAAAAACCTTTTAATTGTGCCACTCATGAATGTGTGGGTTCGCTGCCGCTGTGGTCCTGACTTTCATTTATTTTGCGAGACAGACACAGAGAGAGCAGTGGGGCTGCTCAGGCGGTACCAGGCCAACCTGACCAGTCCCGAGGAGCAGAGCCTGAAGAACAGTGTGGGCAAAGTGTCTGCCATCCTGGGCAGCCGGCTGTTCCAAGCGCTTCTTGGTAAGAAAAGAACTACTTTGGAGAGGGGAGTTTTCACGGTGTGATCTGTCTAAATTACTTTTCTGTTTACACCTCCTCCTTTGCGTTCTCCATTTGCTACATCCAATTGTCATTGGCCTTAACAGCCCTAATTCCAAAAGTGTTGGGATGCTGTGTGAGATATAAATTAAACAGAATTTGATTAATTTGATGATTCTCTATGTGTTGAATTTTAAAACTATACAAAGACATATTTACTTAATCTGCTTAATTGATTTTTGAAAATATATGATTATTCTGTATTTGTATCCAGCAACACATTTCAAACCACTTGGGAAAGGAGCAATAAAAGACTTAAAAAGTTGTTAAATGCTCGCACACAACTATTTGGTACATTACACAGCTCGTCAGGTTAATTGATAACTGGAGTCTGTTCGATATATTGATTGGCCAATATTATCGCCGATATTGCCTTTCCCAAATATATTAGCATGTACAGTATGTTATCATTATTTGCTAATATCAAAAAATGTTGGTTTTAAAGAATACAATGGTGAAAAAGATGTTTGGGGTTATTAGTAATTATTACATTTACAGTGAGGGTTACTGTCTAAGTGCACTCCTGTCGTTTAAGACAGTTCATAAAAGTTCATTGTTTATTTGTAAAATATTCTGTCTCTGTTGCATCCCATTAATACAAGTTATTGATAACCTCATCTGAGGAATCATTGAAATAAGTCTGATTATATTGGCCGATATATATTGATGTTTAAACTTTTTTAGGTCTTCATATCAGTGTTTGCCCCAAAAATTGCATTTTAAGTTTAAGTTCTGTTGGTAACAGGTGATAGTTTTCGTGACTGGGTAGGAAAAGGGCATTCTCAAACAAATCAGTTGTTCTCAAGCAAGGATGGGGGGAGGTTTTCTGAAAAACTGTGTGGAAAATAGTCCCAGAGTTTAATAGCAACATCTCTCAATGCAAAATTGGAAGCAATTTAGGAATTTTCATGCCATAATATTGAAAGATTTAGAGAACCTGGAGAAATCTAAATATGTATTGGACTAAGCTGAAAACCACCCTGGATTCCTCAGGTGACAGTGCATCAAAAAAAGGCCTTATTGTATAAACTATATTATTGTATGTACTGTATGTCAGTAAACACAGATTATAGTTTCATTTAAAAATGCAATATAAAAGTTAGAACATCTAGAAACACTGCTGATCTCTGTGGGCCTGAGCTCATCTGAGGTGAACTAATGAAAAGCGAGAACGTCGTGTCCTTGGTGCTAAAGAGGAAAAAGAGCATCCAGATTGTTACCAGTGTTAAGCCAGCATCTGTGACGGTATAGAGGTTTCTGACAACCCACCGCATAGATAACTTGCACATCTGTGAAGGCACCTTTAATGTGGGAAGGTACATACAGGTTTTGGAGCAATATTGGCTGACATCCACATGACATATTTTCAGCGACCTACCAGATTATTTCAGCAAGGCAATACCGAATTCTTGACGTGTTCCAACAGTGTGGCTTCAGCGATAAAGCGTGCCGGTACTAGACAGGTCCATCTGCAGTCCAGACTGGTTTTCCATTGAAAATGTGTGAAGCCTAAAATATGTTAACCCAGATTGTTGAGCAACTGAAGTCATATACCAGCAAGACAGTAATATTTATTAGCTTAATTCCGAATGATTTATTTTTGTTAGTCAGATGAATACAGGCAAATAAAGGCAAATGATTGCACTCTGTTTTTTCTTGCATATCACACAGCGTGTGTTTGGCAGTGTGTTTGGAATAAATGTTGCATTTGGTGTTAACTATACCTGCTGATTTGTGTTTTAGTGTAATTGGCTGCAGGCGGACACAGGATGTAGGAAGGGTCAGGTTGTATCCATTTGTCTGGGAGGCTAACTGAGTCAGAATATTTGCAAATTAAGTTTATGAAAGAGGCCTTTCAGTTACCTCACAAAGGTTTGCTGTATACCCCCTGTAACATACCTTCATTCTAAAGGAATGCTAGTAAAACTATGCACAACATAGTCTTTTAATAGACCGAGCTGTTGTAAGCGCAAACTTTTCACACTGAAAGCACAATCCTTCCTTTGACATTGCTAAACGAGCTGTTTTTTTGTGCCAAGTACTTAATGAACTTATGTCAACATCATTAAGATTGTTGCTCATAAAAAATGCAACAGTTGTTTCTGAAGTTGCTGCCAGATAAACTAGAGTTGCTAAACCATATTTTCTCCTGCAAGTCATCAGAAGGGTCATTACTGTATGTATAACCAACTACACCTCCATAACATGTTTAGTTGTTTGGAAAAGAGCTCAGTGAAACCACTGGGGATCTTAACCTCAGTTCCTTTTAAAGCAGATCAAGCAGAATCCTGGAGTTTAACAAATGGCTGAGTGGGTCTTTCTAATTGCCACAGCCATGTTGTAATGATGCTTGCCCCTGGGCCTTCTGTTGCAAAGTGCTGACCCACTGCTGGGGAGCTGAGGGGGTAGGGGCTGCCCAGCCAGTATAGCGTAATACAGCATGACTCATTTTTAGCAATTATGTTTCTGAATGATACTGAACCCACTTTTGTTGCTTTTTTGTTTGTCATATGTTCGTGTTATTTAACAGATAAAAACTTTTTAAAGAAGACTAACATTTCAATCAGACTCCTCAACTGTACATATGTTGTTTTTTTTCTTCTAATTAGCACATATGACGTTGCTAACAGGCTAAATTAAGATGGTGTATGTGATAAACAATATATATAGACCTGCATGCTGACATTAGCATATTGTCTCACAGAACTGCTCTGCTATAGACTCTATTAGGCAACTATAAGCAGCAGTTTAACAAAGATTTGTTCATAATACATTTCGCAGATTTTTTTTTTTTCAGATATTTTCACTAAATAATACTAAAGCATTTCTGCAGAATTCACAACTGGTTGAAACAATGCATGTAATAACTTGATTCTATACACAATTGTAATCTATTAACTTTTGACATCAGCTGTAATGTACACATTGTTCATCATTTAAAGGCTAGAATCTGAAAGGATTGAATTTCCAAATCAGGATTCCAAACATTCCTCACAGAGAGTGTTCAATCAGGGCTCAGGCAGACTGGAAAATAAACTTTGGTGCTGCTGCCATGCCAAGGCCCCGCATAACTGTTATGGCCCTCTGGCTTCATTTACACAGTGTGAGGGGAGAAAAAGAAGAAGAAGAAGAAGAGGCCCATGCTTGGTGTGTGTCTCAGGTGCAGGACTAATGAGGCTTTACCTTTTATTTAACATGTGGTTCTCATTAAGAATTGCAGGGTGGAAAAGCAGCCTGTTCCCAGCACTAATAGGATGCACTGCAGTATAAACGTTCTACACTCATGTTCTCATCCTTTTCTGTTGTCTGCTTTCTTATGCTCCGGGCCAGGATCCGTTCTGTTTCTGCACCCATTCTGTTTTGACCAGTTTGTCCTGCTTTTGTCAGTGCAGTTGTAGAAGTGGCCAGCCTTTTGATTAGAGCACACTATGCTTAAACCTTTGAAAATAAAAAATTTGCACAAGCAAGTTTTGTGATGGAAAAGTTACCTTTGTTACAGTTTGAAAACAGCATTTTACAGTTCAGTGATGGTTTTGGAGAAATCTCTTCCAATTTTGATATACTGTGGGAAGTAAAGAGGTGTTTGATGCATTGTGGGAAGGTTCAGTGCTGGCCACTTGATTGGATGTCTGCGCGGTTGCACAGTCACGAACAAAAGTTGCTTTAACTGTGCGTCCATCCCTTTGTTCCAGTGTACAAACACGGAATGGGAGGCATGAGGGGGCATACATACAGGCAGACACACATTAAATTAGGGAGGACCCTAAATGCCTGAGGAGTATTTTATCGAGGCACTGACAAGGGGCTGAATTGTTTGCCCTGCCTTGAAATGGTGACCTACTTTTCTTTGAGTATGTTATTCTAGTGAGCTGTGGGATGCTCATCCTCATGTAAAAATCCAAGAAAATGTTCTTTTTGTGTTTTAATTATTTCGCCCAAGAAATAGGTTCATGACAAATAGACCACACACAAACAAGTGAGAAGGCACAGGAAACTTCTTATGACCGCGAGAAAAAACAGAGCGCTAAGACTAGACCACCTCATAATAGTCCAAACTTCATAAAGACATCTGATAATACATTCTGTGAGAAAGATGTTTGGTTTGGATTATGTAATTTGTTCCATGGCTAAGACTTTATGTGGTCTGTGAGATTCGAAACAGTTGAGAAGATCACAGATCTAAATAAACAAAAAAATAAAAACTGTTTGTACTCTGTGTAACTATGAATTCCTTATCTCAAAACACTTCAAGACCTGAAGCTCCTTTCTCGTTTTTTTTTTTTTTTCTACCTATGCCAAAAATAGAAGAGTGATGTAATTACAAGTGTTAGTTGTGTGAAAGCAAGCCAGGTGTCTTGGATGCAGCTGAAGAGCAAACCCTGCAATACTTAATAGATGCAACATTTTCAAGAGTTATTTAAAGCTGAGCCAACCAGGATTTGTATTTGAAGATAGGGTTAAATATCAGTGAATGTATTGATGAACTCATCCAGTTGTCTTTGATAAACCCTCAATGCACTCTCTGCCCAGCACCAAATGACAGATAGACAATGTTAGTGCTTAGCTGTTACCATAGTGGAGCAAACAACCATACCAAGTAAACCTCCCTGGCCCTGGCCTTCCATGGAAGTACCAGCAGAAGGAGTTGACTGAGCATCTTAGTAGGAAACAAATTCTGTTATCTAGATAGATTTTTTTTTTTATTCATTGTACATAAACTAAACATAATTGGTCATATGGATCTGTCCTGTAAGCTCCTTGCTGGAAGAGAACACGTACAGTATCTCCTTTACCCTGTGCCAGCCTTGAAGACTGACTTAGTACTGTTGGCTTCATCAATTTGTGATGGTCAACATATACTTGGCTTCAATTCACAGCCAGATGTATATATATATTTTGTGTATGGGTGTGTGTGTGTGTGTGTGGGTTTTGTCCTGTTGTTCGTGAGCAGTCATTAGGGTGTTCTACCAGTTCATCGTGGTGAAGAGTGAGCTGAGTTCCAACTCTTGACCAAAAGTCATGAGCCCTGCATAGTGACCAAAAGAATGAGGCTTCAAATAGAGGGTTGCTGGGCTCAGCCTTCAGAGGTAGGTGAAGAGGTCAGACATCTGGAGTTAGCTTGGAGTAATGCCGTTGGGTACTTTGTGTTAAAAGGAGCCAGTTGAGGTGGTTCAGGCATTGAATTAGAATGCCTCCTTGCATCCTAATAGTTTCTTGCCATTGTGACCCTAATCCTGATAAGCAGAAGACACAAAAAAACACACAAGGGTACATGCACTTGGACCGTGTTTCATCAGTGGGGTAGTTTTGGGGAGTCATGTTGCCATGAAGGAGTGTACCTTGTATGCAATAAGGTTTACGTGGGTGGTACATGAACACCACATGAAAACCAGGACTCACAGTTTCTCAGCTGAGAATTGCATTGTACAAGATGATGTTATTCACTTCACTTGCTCACATTGTTTATGCTAATCAGAGTAAAGTGCGAGCAAGGTTGCTCAAGGATTAAAGCTCTGGGACACACTTAGGAGTTACACCACATTCAGATCAAGCAGTATAAAAATGGAGCACATGCAAGTATCATCAGTCCTCAATAGTTTATTAGTGACAGGGCAGTCTTTGTGTTGCTTGTTTGATTTTCAAGATCCATATGGTTAAGACCAGGCCTTTTTTACTAGTGGTTGAACATTAGTGCTTGTGAAATTGACTGGGATGCAGGACTTAAATGGTTTACAACTGAGAGCAACCAGTTATCAGATAAACGCTTCGTTAGCAGTATTTCCATTGGGCAAGAGGACACCTTCATGTGAACTATTAAAAATTTCCATATGATGGTTTTTCTATTTTATTTGAGAAGTGTTGTGTTCTCCTTTGTTCCTGTATTATGTTACAATGAGCATGTCTGTATCTATGTTGTGTATAAAGGCCTAGAGTATATGTGTCTGCATGTATATTTATAAGAGTTTGCGTTAGTGAGTTTGTGAGTTTGCTCTTTAGTCAGCTGTGAAACAAACTCCTCTGCCTACACATGGCTTCACTCCTCCACATTCAGACACAGTGATGAGTCACATGCTACATTCTTACAGTTTTGTTCTCACAATGTCTTTTTGGGACATACTGACACTTGTCTTTCAGTCTCACACACATTTGTATACACAGTACAGAACTTTCTTTGTCTCCTCAACAAAAGATAAACATTATTAATTGAAAAATGTTTTCAATGAATTAAATTTCCTGAGAAATCGTTCTCAAATTTTTATTTGTTGCCTCATCATGTCCTGTGTTTGAGCATTGGGAAACTGATGACCTCTCCAGCAACCTCTTTATGTCAACAGTACAGTAATCATGCCAGAGTGTGACATCAGCAAAATTGTCCCAGTGCGTTCTCATCAAATGGCTGCCACCCAATAGGTGACCACAGGACGTGGGGGTATAATGAGCCAAGAGGTGATGAGTGGAGAGCAGAGCAGAGGGAAGGAGTGCAGAGGAGCCCAGTCTGATAAGAATATAAAACCTAAAAACAACATTAAGAAACATGTTGGGATATTAGTACTATCATAGAAGGTAGACAGGACTAAGATACCCTACTCCACTAATGGTATGAAATATTACAATATTCTTTTTTAAATGAGCGTGGTCGCCTATGTGCATCCCAATGGAGATTTTTTAACACATACAGTACTGAGGGCTATTGTGAGTCCATGTTGAAAGAATTCAACACTAGATATAATTGGAAATTCATTGTTTGTGTTTCATGTCAATGTTAACTTTTTCACTTGTAAAATTGTAAATATTCATCATCAACTACCTTCTCCATGCAGCACTTGACTGTAAAAACTGCTCGATTCCTACTCCACCTCTGCCGTCCTCATTTCCTAGCTTCAGTTTCCCAACCATAGGTGAAATATCCTCTATCATTCGGAAATCAAAGTCCTCTACTTGTAAACTTGATCCTCTGCCCACAAATCTAGTCAAAACTCTGTCTCCTTCTTCTTCTTCCCTTTCCTCTGGTTCAGTTCCACCACCCCTCAAAACAGTAATACACCAATACTCAAAAAAACTAGTTCAGAGCCTAATCACTTGAATAACTTCAGACCAATTTCAAACCTTCCATGTCTAAAATCCTAGTAAAAATAGTTGCTTTACACGTCCACAATCGTCTCACTGATTATAATCTCTATGAACAGTTTCAGTCTGGTTTTCATCCACTTCACAGCACAGAAACAGCCCTGGTAGAAATCACAAATGACCTTCTCATTGCAGCTTTTCTGGACTTCTCACTATACTCATTCTCCTTGACCTTTGGAAACTCTCCCATCATCATATTGGTATAAACAACATAGCTCTTTCCTGGTTCACCTCATACCTCTTCGGTCGTACTCAGTTCGTCCAGTTAAAAACAACCCAATCCTAACCCTCCTCGGTCAACAGTGGTGTGCCCAAGGGCTCTGTCCTGGGCCCCTTTCTTTTCATCATTTATTTTCTCCCTCTTGGTAATATTTTCAGAAAACACAGAATCCGTTTTCCACTGTTACGCAGATGGCACCCAGCTCTACCCCAAACTCAATGGAAATAAAACTTAATTTCTTCTTACTGGCACCAGATCCACACTCTCCTAATCTGACAGTGTTCCATTACTCATTTATAACTGTACTTTCACTGCATATCACCTGGTCTGCTTACTTCCACCTCCAACAGTACTGCTAATGTGATTAATGCTCTTGTCACATCCCGTCTTGATTACTGTAATAATCCTCTATATGGTTTGTTCCTCACTGAGCTCCTAGAAATATACACTACTTACTGTACACTCAGGTCCACCTCTGCCTCCCTCCTTTCCTCTCCACCTGCCCATCTGTCCACAATGGGACCTAGATCCTTTTGCCGCTCTGCCCCTGACTTTGGAATGCACTCCCACAGGATATCTGCACATAAACATCTCTGACCACCTTCAAATCACGTCTCAAAGCCCATCTGTTCAGACTGGCTTACCCCACATGATCTTTACAACTTCACTAACACCACCACACCTTTTACTCGTCCTTTGTTTTTACATCTCCATTGTTTATATTTTTGTCATGTTTATTTATATTTTAACAATGTCTGTTTTTTGGTGATGTAAGGTGACCCTCCGAGCTTTGAAAGGCGACTATAAATAAAATGTATTATTATTATCATTATTATTGATTTTTATCCCATTGGTTAATATGCAGGCTATGGATCTTGAGATCTTATCATTTCTAGGCAAATCTCGAGATCTCGCAAGACTCTTTTGCTGAGGTATATACATCCACACATAATATTAGTGGATCTCAAATTGTCATTTTTCATCAGTTTTTTTTAAGAAAGTGAACATTTAATGTACGAAAAACTGAAATGTTTGATGCACTTTAATGTTTTAATTTTGATCATTTATTAGGGTTGGGCATTTTCAGTAATTTCAATAATTGAGGTCTCACAATACCTTATGAATGAGTGTTCGAGGTCTTGCAAATTATATATATATTTTTTATTGTAAAAGATAAAAACAGAAGCGCGATATGAGACTAATGCTCTGCATATTTTTACTACACAACCTGCTATAAACTGATATATAGCAATTTCTGGCTGCCAGACAACATAATATAACACTTTCAAATTCCTTTAAATAAATAGCCAACAATGGAAGCCTGGTGCAGTTTCAGACATATACAGACACTCAGACACACATCTACACCAACAAGTCCCTCGGCAGCTGTTTTAAGGATCTAAGGTCTGTAGTAACAGTCACCTTTTCGACATGTTGCTAATTTCTATAAGTTTAACACAACATATTTTGTTTTGGTCCAAGTTTAAGGCATGCAACACTGACAAAGTTCAACTGTTGTAGCCTAAAACACCACTGCGCAAGTACGCAAATAGTAAAACGTTGCTCAAATACTCGTACCCATCCATAATAATTCTGGCCTAAAATAACAAACAAACAAATTTCAAAATATCAGAATACTTCACTGTAACTGTATAAGCCATAATCACCCAAACGAAAAACAAAGAAGGCTTAAAATATTTCACTTGACGTGTCATGTATCTCAAATATTTAAAAGTTTAATTTAAATTTGATTTTTAAATTAATTTAATTATAAAAAAATTCCACAATGTCTTCTTTTTTTTTGAGTCACATTTTATGACAAGCACAAAATTTAACAAGATGAAAAAGTATTGAAATGTTTTGGTTTGCGCCTCAAGTATTATAAAGAGTATAATATCATGTCATATTGCAGACCTCTTAGACATTGATGTGAGGATTTGCTTGCTCAGTACACGACTCATATAGTTCAGCCACAAGATATAAAGGCTAGCAGCAAATGTTAAGACATATCTATCACGTAAACAGACAACTTCAACTCCCACATTTTAACCCAGTGCACCACTGAGGAAAACCCAATGTGCCCATGATTGCTGAATGGAATATTTTACACAACCAGAGCTGTGTTTTGAAGTTATGAACATGAAGTAGTCTATACATTAAGAAAAGTGATCACATATAATGTTTGTAACCATTTTTTTTTTTCTCACAGACATTCAAGAGTCTTATGAGGTGACCTTGCAACTGAACAAGGAGCAAACAGTTGTGAAAGACGACAGCCGGCAGGATGCGTGGGAGGTAATTTTCCTTCTTCACATTATTGAACATATGCTTAATGTTTACATTGTGTCTGGTGCCACGCGTGCTGTGTTCATCTTGACTCGGCAGCCAGAGCTAAGTGTCACTACCTTTGTCTCTCAGTCTCCTACATGGATCAAATGTTATCATGAGTCATGCCGGCTCTGACTTTAATCTGGTGGGTGAGCTTCAGCCAGGAAAAAGTTGGGGAGGGAGAAACACACAGGTAGAAGAGTTGTGAGTGGGACTGTGCAGGTTATTTTATTTAAATATTTCAATTCTATCTAATTCTCTTATTTATTCACAAACTAGTTTTGTGATTGATGTCCCTTCACTTCCATTTTCCTGATGGGACTGATACTAGATTATATGCATAGATCAGTCCTTCATATGAGTACATGTGTATGCCTACTGTATATATGTTCGTGTTTTTATGTAATGTGTTCTGCAAAACCTTTTATGGTGATGTTTCTTCAATATTAAACCCAGTTGATAGTGAAATTGCACATGTCAATCCTCATCTGAGATAAAAATTTATCACTTGAGATAAAAATGTTATTCCCTTATGCTTACAAGTGCCTCCCTCCTGTCAATCATCTAATGGTAGTATGTTTTTGAAATTCATGTGCTAAATCTGAACTGGATTATATGCACTGAACACTGGAACTGCCATAAACTTCTTATTTGCTACACTGTATTAAACCGAGGCTTTTGCGCAGGGGATTGCATTGTCCGGTCGGTGACTGACCTTAAGTGAATGAGTGACATTATAATGACATGTAGGATTAAGACAGTGGTCCCCATCCTCTGTTGTTTGAAGGGCATTCGTGTCCTGTATGCCTTCATCAGCAACATCCATCCCCCACTCGTGTTTCGGAACTGGGAACCAAAATCAAATATCACAAAATATCTGCTTATATATTTTGATATGTATACTGCAAAAATATTGTATGGATGACTTTTAGTACTTTGACAATATATTAACACAATTCTATTTTTATCCATAATGATACGAAATTAATTTAATATTGAATAAAATACTGGAAAAGCAAGTATTATATTATAAAACTGAAAAGTTCAGAAAATATCATCATTTTACTGCAGCCTACAAAACTAAGAAAAGGTTACACATTTGTCATATCACAATTTAACAATATCCAAAACCCTTCTGATATATAGTCTCGTATAATGATAACTTGATAAATAATTTATGCGGCCCAGCCATACGGTTTGGCATGACATATTGCCTCTTTCAGTTCACTCTCCTGAGTTCCTAATCTGATACTTGCACAGCTGAGGATCTTAACCATAAACCTGACTGTGGCCTGAACTTCACGCTACCACCTTAAGCTCCTCTCAGTGTATTCTGTGATTCACCCAGTCAAGCTTCTAACTCAGTGCAGCAAGGCACCTGATCCGTCCTCTATCCTTCCCTCTCTGGATCCCAGCTGCTTGTGGGGCGCAGGCACAGGCCTACAGAGAGAGAGGGGCAAGTCTGAGAGCTGCTTAATGGACACCAAGTAACGTGCTCATCAGTATTCTAACCATGCTGTCACCTGAGTGGAGGAAGGGAGGCAAACTAAATGAGTCTGCAAATTTCCTGATTTGGTGCAGAGTAGCAGGTGGAGTGGAGAATAGTTCCTTTGGAAAAGAAATTAAGGAAACTATGAGAGAAGAATCTGTGTTTATTAGTGTAATTGATTTTGTAAATAGACAGTAATTAGTGTTTCGATTGCAAGAACCTGAATATTTATTTTTAAAAAAGTATTGACCATCCGAAGCTGAAACATTTTAGCAGGCATACTGGGGGGGTCAATTTCGGGCTCTGGCAATGTCACTTGATCTGCCTGTCAGCGCTGCCAAGTGGGAATGGAGCTGTCATAGGAAACTCACTCAGCATCTCTGAAACAACACTTATTATATTTGATCTAAGCCAGTACAAAAACAGAAAAAATGTTGTGATAATATTGCAAACTAGGCATTTCTGAAAAGTTGAATGTTGTCTTTTGACTCCCAGCTCTCTTATTGGTTGTTGTGTTGGGAGATAACTGTCTGCATGAGTAGGTGTGTCTTCGCATTTATTCAAGCAAACACTTGTCTTTTGAAATTCAACATTAGCTCTCATTTTGATTTGGAGGATTCCGTTGAGAGAGATGGGGCTGCTTGGCTGGAAAATCATTTAACGCTAACTTTTATTTTTTTTAAGGTTTGTAACCAATGATGATGTCCTGCTCTAAAGTCTGCCCTCTGCTGTCAGTTAAGGGTCTGTGCAGTCTAAGCAGTGGAAATGTTCCCTGAGAATTTTAGATACTGCAGATTTTGTGGTTTGATTGGTTACAAGTTTGATGCTATTTTGCATTTTATATCAAGTTTTATGTGACATGAAATCCAAGATATAGAGGACTGTCCTTCCTCTAGTTTTGTGCTGTTGCACCATGCTATCTTTTGTGTAATTTCTTACCACTACTCTTGATTTTTTGATTTTGCAAAGGCACTCTTTTATGGCCTGTTTCCGATCATAAAAGTCTTATAGCATCTCTAAAACAACACACATGAAATAGCGCTCTTAATATCTTGTGGACAATTACATGAGAGGACACTGAATAATATGATAGAGGCAGCAGATGGTTAACTTAGTTTACCACCCAGACTGGAAGCAAACAGCTAGCCTGATACATAACTGTTTTAGCAAGACAAAAAACTTTTGCGTCACAGAGGCAATTACAGTGGCACTCATCAGGCCCAACAGTCCTCTTAAATTTCTAGATCTGTCCCTTAATATGGATGGATCCACGCCACAATTTTATCAGTTCTTCCTTGGCCCCTCTCCCCATTCATCTAACAACTTTGACTGAAATCTATCCAGTAGTTTTTGCACGATCCTCCTAACAATCAAACCAGCCAATCCCCCCAAAAGATGGGTGAAAACATAATCTCCTTTGCTGAGGTAAAAATCAGATTTTACTCTCAGTGCTTACCACATGTCACTGTTATGAAGATATTTCTTAAATCATCCAGTCTTTTACGACCAACAAAATATTCAGTTTGCTGCACAATCCGAAAATATATTTCTAATCTGTTTCTTAAATTGGGATTTTAATTTACTTTGGTTTGGTATTGGTTGACATCAGTTTTATGGCTAAACTCTCTACAGATAAGTAAATGAGTGTAATTTCCAAAATTGCGAACTATACCTTTAATTAAAATTGACGGTGATGATTGTAATCCTTGGTATCAAAAGCTATGTCGTCATCATTGTGTAGGAGTGTTTCTAAACTGATTTTACTCACTTGTGTCCAGCAGGACCAGGAGGAGGAGGGTGTGTCCCGAGTGCGTGTGACCAGCAGGAGGAGCCCTCACAAAGTGGAGCGGGTTTCAGGCGTGGTGACTCGCTCCCATGTTGACGTTCCAAAGGTAAGTGAGTCGAAGCCAAAAGAGAGTTCGCCAAGGTTCTCCAGAGCACACCTTCTCACAATTGATTCTAGTCACATATCAGAAAAGGCAGCTGCCCTTTGGAGTTTGGAAAGACAAAAAAGGATTTACTGTAGAAGTAAAAGTCAAGCCTGAAAGTAATTTGAGTTTTAACCAGAAAAACAGAATCCAATTCCCATTTGGAACAATAATTTCCTAAACCTAACTGCATTCTATTTGTCGTAAAACTTACCAGTCGTGACAAAGTGCAAACAGGGATGCTGGAGAGAAACTAAACTTTGAACAACAGAGATTCTATAAGAACTTTACAAAAGTACTGAGAGCTGAACACACACACAGAGACTTTAAAAAAATTACTTTCTATCTGTTGTCGTGCGCAAACGTGAGTTGAGTCTCAAATGTTTCAGAGGGAGGAGTGGGTTGGTCCCAGGTTGGCTGCAGCTGCATGCTTGGAGGAGTCACTAGGCCCTATTCCTCTGGCCAGGGTACAGTTTGGCAAGGGTTGACTGGTAATGGAAACACAAATCAGTGCTGCATTGTTTGATTTGGTGCAGCTAAAAGTGCCCTTGGAAACCTACACACTTAACCATAGATGATATTTGTGCTTAATAATACTTGTAACACAACACAATATTTACAATAAAATCTGCACCACAAACATCTCTAAAGCTCAATAATAAACGAGTTGTATTTTCAATCAGAGTATTGATATAAGAGAGCCTTGGAGATGCCAATTTTAGTCCCACTGGCAGCCTGCTCTGCTGTTTGCTGAGCTACAATAGCAATTGGCTGGTCTTGCAGAGAAGCAACAGTCGATCCCTCAACTGACTCCTAGCAAGTAAGGAGATAAGCATAATTCCCAAACTTTCAAAGTATTTTTGGGATTGATGTGCTCAACCTGCTACTTACATTAGCACAGTTGTCATGTTTCATATGTGTCCTTCATATGCTAGCTGTGTTCCTCAGTACTGTGAAGAGCCTTTGCATTCACATGCCTTCCCTTTTACAACACGGCCAGTGGCACATGGTCTCTCAGGCGTTGGTTTTTCAGCTGAGCCCGGAACTAGTGCAATGGCTGGGTGGAGGAAGGAGGATCAGGGGGCTTGGATGGCGTAAAAGAGAGGGAGATTTTGGCACATGGAAGCACATGGAATCAGTGTGCTCTTATGGTTATGTCTGCATGAAAATACAGTGACAGTACAGGTTTGACTCCGGTGTGGATAATATGGAGCCAGGTGTGTGTGAGAGAGAGAGAGAGACTCCCTCTATCACATGAAGGAAGGAGGCGAGGAAGCAGAGGAGGCGTAGAGAAAGGAGGAAGAGAAAGAGAGAAAAAGGGTGTGTGTGTGTGGATAGAAAGATGTAGTGGGGGAGGCTGGAGAGAGAGAGAGAAAAAGAGAGAGAGAGGTGGCTGAGAAGCGAGGGCCGGTGCAGTGCAGAGCTGGAACGGACACTCAGAGCTCAGCCTTCCTCGGGTTGCCATGGAAACCACATTCCTCCCCCGTCTGCATCCCTACAGACTGCTCTGACTCTCTCTCTTTGCTTCTCTGTTTTCCATTCCTTTTTTAATTTGTGTCTTTTTGTTTCTCTCTCTTTCTGCTGCTTTTACTCCGCACATGCAGCGGGCACATTTGAGATGATGCACGCTCAGCTAGCGTGCTGATTTCCAAGGCAATGCTTTCTGTGGCGAAGTGAATGGGTAATTGCACAGTTTATTTTGCATTTCAGTGCACATGGACACATAAGCATTTTCTTGTTTTCTCTGCATCCCCTATCTATTTTCTTCTCCTCTATTTTTACTCCCCCTTCTGTTCAGCACCATGCTTCAATAATGCCCCCTCTAGTCATCGCATCTCTGCCCACACACTGGGCACCTTTAG
Source organism: Mola mola (assembly GCA_001698575.1). NCBI lineage: Eukaryota > Metazoa > Chordata > Actinopteri > Tetraodontiformes > Molidae > Mola > Mola mola. The sequence goes on from KV751335.1 coordinate 3,474,422, forward strand.
TGCCATTTCTCCTGGCATCTGTTATGGACTGACAGCACCCTCATCATATTTTACCAACTGCTTTTACCTTCGTGACAATGTTCAGCTCATCTCTTCACCTCCTACCTGCACCACATTTCATATAGTAGCTCCTTTTCTATCGACATCTTTTAGTGCACGTGCAGAATCTTCACCAAAGTTTGTACCTTAGCCACACTGCAGTGATACAATCTCTAGCCATTTTGTATTTCTCCCTTTTAATTTTGTTCTCTCATTATCCCGTCACTTAAAGGTGCTGTTTTGTGTGTGTGTGCTGGAGCAGCTGTTCTCTGCTGCTGCGGCCTATTAATAGGTGCCTCAGCCTTGTAGCTTTTGTTTTCTGCGTCTGCATTGCTGGGATTCTCGGCAGGCTTTCAGTACCAATCTGATGATTACCTCTCATTATCTCTGTCTGACTGTGTCTCTGTTTTTGTCTTGTCCACCACAGACATTCACACATTGCAAAGCTCTGGTTGATTGATTATCTGTAAAGCTTGTCTGACACTGGAATTTCCACCTTTCATACATGCTTGTTGTGGAAGGAACAAGTTGATTCTCTTACAGTGTAACAATGCTTGAGTGAGACTTACAAGATTTGCCTCTTCACCCCCTCTTGCTGTTAGGGAAGGCTTCAGTAGAGCAGCTGAGAACGTATTGATGTGGAACTGCCTCTTTAAGACTGCCTCACTACCGACTGTCCTTTTATGGTGCTGCATCCGGTTAGATGTCAGCGGAGTAGTTGCATAGCTTCTCAGAGAAATGCCTAGAAATGACTGAAAAGCTCAGTACGTGGTCTGTGCAGTGGTTGGGGGGATGTGATACTCATTATGATAGCATGCTTGTGTAAATGTTTTTATGTTTGTCACAGGGCGTCCAGGTGGGTTTGTGTAATGGCTGATGGTGAGCGCAGGGGGAGCTGCAAGGTGGGAGACACATCTCCGCTCAAAAGCACAGGATAATTCCCCCCTTTATGCTATAAATCACTTCTCCTTCTCTTTCATTTGTCAACAGAAGGTCAGAGGTTACCGCTTTCATTTCACAAGATAGATCGCTTAATGCTGTTGATCCCCATCTCTGCAGTCCACGCTGTTTAATTGGGAACAACATTTATCAATGGGTGCACACACAAACTCCACTCACTTACATTTGGTCATGAATATGTGTTATGTGAATGAATAGCCATTCCTCTGGGTCTAATAAAAGCTAGCGGTTGCTGTGGTATTTTACTCCAGGATTGGATTAGTTATTGAATTTGGTAAGAGTCATAGTGTAATTACAAACTAATGGTTCGATCGTTCCCTGGTGTGTAGCCTTGTTTTAGTCTTGTAGACAGTACGTTGTTTCAGTAAGTATGAATAAAGGTTTTTTGGATTTGTGAAGAGTGGAACACACTGTCAGTGTTGTTATTAAGTTGAAACAAATTTCTTCTTTTTTTTTTTTTTTGTGGTCCCATCTTTTTATCTGTAGCATTTGTTTGCCACTAAAGAAATGCCAGTAAACTGATTATTTTTCTTGTCAGCACTGTCCCACAATAACTTTACATAGGTGGCAAATTTACTGAGTTATAAACTACAGATTAAATTTGACAATATCATGTAATTTCATACAAGGACATTGCAAATGAAAACCTCGATAAAATGTGTATAATTAAGCCCAACCGAAACTAGCCAGAATGTAACATGACCTATAAAAGCATTGCCATGATGTAATACAGGGCTATTCTACCATAATGTTTATTTGCTGCTTGCAACTTCACATTACCAACATTCTCCCAAAATGATTTTAAAGCAAAAGTTTGGGAGTATTTCGATCTCTTTATCCACAACGTTATGTGAAAAAAACAAAAACAAAAAACAAAAACATTAACCTTGTCTGTCCTCTGCTGTAGCTCTAATTTGATAATTGAATATTCCTATTTTCCGCTTCCTGCTATCCTCCTGATACAGAAAGCCAGTAACTAATAGGCTAAAATGATACATTTATTAATTATTTCATGTTATGTAATATTTAAATGGCGAGATTACTTCCTTCTAGAGCTAAAATAACATGTCTACATACACAGTTCGTGTTGGCATTGTGCGTATGTGCACGCCCACCCACACAGATGGCATATCCGTGTTCATTCAGTGCTAAGTGTCTTTCTCTGTCCATCTCCTCTGCCTTAATCATGTGCATCCCACTTTCCATTTCCTCATTTTTTGTGCCGTGTACTGTGTTTATTTTTGTGCTGTGATCCCAGCCAGCACTGAGTGTTGAACGTGATGTGGACGGCGTATAAGAGAGACAGTGCGAGGCGAGGGAAGGATGATTGAAACATGTGCTCGGTCATGTGTGCTGTGATCGATATGCTTACATCGTCCTTCCAAGCTGCTGCCTCAGAGCCCCACCTCGCCCCTCTGATTGGCTTCAGCAGGGTTTGTGGCTGCATCTGACAATGTAACCTGAGGCATTCAAGGGTTTACAGTGTGTTCAGAAATGCTCAACATTCTCCTCTTTTCACTGTCTATTCTTGGCAACCCTCTGTAGGTTACAGCGAAGGAATATCCTAATGAAGATAGCTACTGTTCATGTAATTTAGCGTGGCTAAGCCTGCTGTGTTTGCCTCCAGATAGGGCACATACGCAGCATGTCTGCGCCTTAAAATGCTGCTTCAGAATGCATGTATTTTAAAGGCAATATGTCTCATATGTTAATCTAGAAATGTGCTAGCCTGTATGCATGTATGAGCACTGTGCAGACTATGTACAAATACACTCTCTCCCCCACGCAGACACACCCAACTCGTTCCCGGTCACATTTCATTAATAATGCATATATGCAGGGCTTTATTGGCGACAATTTAAAATTTCCTCTTAGTTCGCTAAATTATAAACCTTCACCGTATGTGTCAGAACCTCTTATATCTGGCTGTGATTAACACACAAATTCAGCATTCCCATTGCATTACTGGAAAAATAACTGCCATAGATACATGAAAGCCACATAGTCTGTCCTTCTCTTTTTTCCCCTCACAAATTCTCACTCTAAATCCCTCCTCCACCCACTCGAAAAGCCCAAGCGTGTAATCTTGTTGGTTTCGTACACGTGTTGATGTCATCATTGTGAACATAAAATATCACCCCTATGGCGCTCAAACGAGGCTTGAAAAGTGCAGTTTTCCTCTCACAGTATTTATTTTGACTCAATCCTGTACACGGGCAGGACTTAACGATAAAATAATTCAACAGCAGTTCTGCTGTGCCAGTAGCAATACTAAAAAAGGGAGAGGGGTAGAGAATGATGTAAAGTAATGCGTGGCGATTAAAAGGCGTCCTCTGTTGAGAGGCAGGTCTAGTGGTACCCGGGAGAAAAAGGATTTTCATCTGCTGCACCCGCTTCCATTGTGTGATTATTTACAGATGTGTGCTGTGACACAGAGCCTCGGGTTGTCAGTCACAAGAAAGCTGCTAAGGCTGCTGCTGAACTATAGATGACCATGGCAGTGACCACTGACCAGTAAAATGGAGAGGGCTGCTCCATTAAAGTTGGAATTTGGCTGCATTGGTGTGATGAAAAACATGGATTAGACTCATAATTAGTGGACCAGGATCGAGGGTCAGGCTGCAGGTTCCCCAGTTGAAGTCTGTGCCTTCCCCACTTTTTTTTTTAACCGGAGAAAAAAGACAGATGTAAGGTTTTTATTGCGCCTTCGTTTAAGAAGCAGCAGCAGTGAGGTTTTGAGTATGTGGCCCCTTTAAGAGCAGCTATTGAAGCGCTTGGTCCTGTTGGTGCTGCTGCTGCTGATGGCAGTGCTGTCAGTTGATTGGCTCTGGCTGTCAGGGCTGAGGCGCTGGAGGGATGCTGCTACGTATTCCCCCTTCCCTCCCTCCCTGCTTCTCTCTCTCTCTCTCTCTCTCTCTCTCACTTGCTATCTCCCTCTTGCTTGCTCGCATCCCTCTGAATAATCCACATCTAGGGCAAACTGGCTGAGAGGCGATCCAGTGCTCAGCTCCTCTCTGCAGGCTGAGAAAACAGACAGAGAGAACAACAACGATTTTCAACGCAGGAGGAAAAGCGTGGCATTTTTGACAGAACGGGGAAGATACCAAGATTTAACAGGAGAAGATTTTCATTTTCGGATATCATTTATTTATACATATTGTTTAT
>KV751335.1:3478689-3489542 GCA_001698575.1 Mola mola
AAGAGAAGCAAGAGGAAATTTCTATCATCGGGGCTGGTCTCTGGTTGTATATGGTCGTCTACAATATTTTTGAATACATCCTTTGATCTTCTACGTCAAGAGGACAAAGACTACGTGCCCATTTTTGAAATTTTTTTTCTTCCTGTTGCTGCTTTCCGTCCCTTTCGATCTGCTTTTTCTACGGCCGAGAGGAATAAAGCAGAGAGTGACAGGATTTGATGAAAAAGGGAAAATCTGTAGAAATTCCTGTGATTAGTGTTATTTCCGTCAGCATTAGCACTCTGTGAGCCGATCACAGCGTGCTGTGTGATTCTGTCTGAGACAGAGTGCCACGCCGCTCAGCTCAGCGTCAGCCCAGCCAGCACGGCCAGCATGCACAAACACCACCACTGCTGCAAGTGCCCAGAATGTTATGAAGTGACCCGTATGGCTGCCCTGCGTAGGATGGATGCCCCATCATATGGAGGAGACTGGCAGGCCGAGCCCTATGGATACCCGCCTGGGTATGGGGGAGGCCAGACCTTACCCCCTCCAGCCTCAGGGGGAGGTGGAAGCATGGGAGGAGGAGGGGGCACTTTGGGGAGAAGTAAGGGCAAGATCATGTCTGGTGGTGGCCCTGGAGGCCCGAATCCAAAGGGCCAATCCAAAGGTGGCCCCAAAGTTAACGGCAACAACTCCAGTGGACAAGGAGGATGGTGGCCCGAGTGTACCTGCACCAATCGGGAGTGGTATGACCAGGTAACTCATCATCCTTACTCTGTTAGAGCGCTCAGGCCTGCGTGGCCTGGTAGAGAAGTCGGATCAGAGGAGCTGTTGCTGTAGTAAAACAGACCGTAATATGTCAGCTGAGGCTGCTGCTTTAGGGAAGAGAATTCATATTTAGTATTCATCTCAAGCCCTCCATCTCAAGCACATTGGTTGACTTTGGTTCTATTGTAAGCAAACAAAAGGAACAGGACTGATCCAGTTCCATTGCGCACACATGGAGATGATGTTCATCTATGGATTTGTTGCAGATGACTAATGCTTATAGATTCGGCACATCTAGAGTATGTCGTCAAAGGCTCATGCTGATGCAGGCCAAAAAATGGTGCATTTTCATTCACAGAAGCAGCACTGAGATGCTTCTCTGAAGTTACGTCTCCAGCCCATTACATTACACTTTGACTCTGTAAGAAAGGTTGTGTAATAAGTGGATTTCTCAGTGATCAGCTAATTGTAGGATTGTGTCTCATTAGCTCAGAGTCGAGAAGGAGCTGATAAAATCAATCTCAAATAGCAGTTCCGTCGGCTTATAGCATCTGATTTTCAGGAAGTCATTTGGCTCCAAAAGAGTTACAAAAGAGTGAATGTATTGTCAGAAAAATAGAAATTCGGCAGTAATATGTGTCCAAACACTGCCTATTTTACATGCTACTCCGTGTGAATTAAATTTTCTCTTTACTTATGCTCCCCTTTGTTTCTGTTATCTCCCATTATTTACACATATTTAGAAACTACACCTGAAAAAGGTCAGAACAGCTCAAGAAGCACAGTCTTTAATTAAGCAAGGCGCACGTATGTGAGCATGAGTGTGAGCTTGGGTGGGGGAAGGGTAGCTTCAAGGAATGGTTCACGCTGTCCATGAGTATGTGTCTATGTAGACTCATATTTGCTGCAAGTGGAAGCCGCTGCATTGTTTGTAGGTCCGTCGTTTTTGTCCGATCGTGTTTTGAGTAAGAAACGCAAGCCAATGCGAAGAGGGAATGTGAAGGAGCACAGAAGGGAAAATGGAGGCTGAAATTTCAATGACAGATTGGAAAAAAATCCCCCTGAGCTGAGCCCACATATGAGCTGAGACCTGGCTGATATTAGAAGACTACCACAACCAAGGATTTGTTTTATAGATAAACATTTCCCCCTGTCTTCTCATTGCGTTAAAATCTCATGCAAGACTTTTTCTTATCAGCTGCATCCATACAAATCAGGCTTATTTCACACATTTGAAAGCTCACAGCAGAGTTGATTATGTAAGCATCTATTTCTTACATGGATATTTTACTCCATCAGTATTGGCACCTATGTTTTTACTGTCTTTCCCCAGCATAGTTATTCTATAGTCAATGTAAAATAATAAAAGATTGTGTCTATTTGATGAAGTATGCTTCTATCTACTTCACTGTGATTCATATAGGGGTTTTTATTTTGTCTAAACAGCCTGATTAAAGTATAAACTACCCTGTACAATCATGCCCAGCCATGTTCTTTCGCAGGATGTTTCAAATACCTTAAAAAACTCTTCCAGCCCGACACTCATGCCTACAGTCCAGGAGTACCTACACTGGAGTAAAACGGGGTGAATTACAAAGTCAGAATCGACGATGGATGATCGGGGGGAAGACGGCGGTCAGTGGGGTGAAGTGCTAATGTTGAAAAGGACAGACATTAGCCAATAAAAGCAAGCTTTGGGGGGGGAGGGGGTTATGTAAGAGGAGACAGTTGGTGGTGCTATCAGAGAGCGAGAGCAAGCGAGGCCCTAACACTGTGGACAAGCATCTGTCTCTCCATCTCTTGAAACAGCCATGTGAACTGCTAGTACGGGCTAACAAAGGTCGTATAGCATGCCATGGATGGAGATGCACGCCGACCGCCACCCCTGCCCTCTCAGCCATCCTCAGTCACTGCTGCTCATCCTTTGGTGGGAAATGTGAATGCTGCCCTTCCCCCACTACCTTGGCACATCCAAAGAGCACGGCAGGACGAGCACACGCCCAACCACACATTTCCATTATACTCAAGCTTTCTGCACAAATTGTGTTTTGGGATGCTGGCACGATGAAAAGCAATAACCTTGTGCGGCCATTCAGAATTATCCGAGCAGGCTCTTTAGAGCTGGATCGTTGACATTTTCAAATGTTTTCTGTAGCCGCAAACATTTCATGTTTGTGTGAGGAAATCAATAAACCCCAAGCACATAATGATGCCACTTTTTTTTTTTTTTTTTATAACCAGTGTCATCTAACTACTAAACGCTTCTGCTGGTTTTTATCAAGAGTTTGCTTGGATAATCGTCGATGATTCCAGTTGGGATTATGAGAACATTCTTTAAAACAAGAGCTTTTGAATCTAAATCTGAGAAAAGTAGAGACCTCAGTCTACTGGGAGCTTCAGTCAGAAAGCTCCCTCTTTCCCCCTGCGGGCTGCAAGCTGTCTTTGTGTGTTCTCCAGCACTGTGCCTATGATTAGCTTTAAATATTAATTAGATTTTACTTTATTTATTAGCATCAAGATTTGGTCCAACATGCTTTGCCAGACTCATTGTTTGTAACAGGCCTCTGTAGTGGCTGTTTTAATGGAACGCATGGACACAGTGGGTGTTCCGTGTCAAACACTCCCATGGCTGACTTGAAGGCCTTCAGACCTTGATCAGAAGTGTTTGTCCGTGTGTGTGTGTCTGGGTTTGTCTTAAAGTCACATTGACCTGTCAGTGTCATTGGTTTGTACATCTGTCCGATGATATTTTCACTGCTGTCATTTGATTTGCCATTTTGGTAACAGCAATCCAGTGAGAGATAGGATTTACATGTGCTCCAAGTCCAGCAGTCTTGAGCTGGATCCCCTGCTGTGATCTTGAAAGGCTCCATCTGAAACCAGGAATATTCTCATCAGATCAAGAGAGATTTATCTATGAGCCTGGCTTAGAATAAAAAGGCCACAAATGTGTGAACAGAATGAAAATGCACTCAGCGTATCCTTACATTTCCTTTAAAAATCTAGTGAATGACAGGATATGTAGGTGCATTAAGGCCAATGTGAACGTGTAGTTTTTAAATTAGATTTCACTGACTTTGCATGGATCTCCTACATGTCACTGATGGTGGTGTAGCATATAGGTGGCCATATTTCTACTCTGCTAGAAGTGTCAGGTTGATGGCCTCTGTTGTTGGTGGTGGACCTCCCAACCCTAGACTTCTGTTTACTAATGCAGCAGTAGCACACGGGGGTCTCAGATGTGACAGGTGTTGCCTTTTGGTTTCCAAAGCTTTGAAGATTCAAGTTTTCTTGAGTCTTTAGTTGTTTTCTGTAACCGTGAATGCTTTACAATCCTTCATTTTTTTTTTTACTCTGATTGAATTATACATTTATTGGTTTGGTTTAGGGATGGGCGGAAAGGCCTTAAAGAACGTCCCAGTGTTCTAAGGTCATATCACGATACATAGTATTCTAATATGCCACAATATTTCTCCTCAGAAGTGCAAATGTTAGGACTGAGCAACCAATTCAAACATCCCAATATTTTTGACCATATACTTAAATATTGATAGTACACCAGTATTGTAGAGGTTACTATTGGTGCTTTGACAAATCAGAACACAGTGAGGTTTTTAAATTAGTTAATGAAGCGGTGAAGACAAATATTAGAATCGGTTGAACACTGATTAGTGCAGAAAATCACATGATTTCACTGTAATGCAGCCTTTAAAACTAGGAAAAACAACACTGGCTTTAATAGCAAATGGTCACAAAACAAGTCCCATGTAGGCCCCTGGATACATCCATATCTGTTGTCAGCTGTGCTGTTTGCAACATTTTTCTATTTAATTGTGTTGTGTGCTGTGCACAAGTTGTCAGATTGATAGCTAGTGGGTTTTTTTATTTGTGTTTTCTCTCTCAGCCACATGCATAATCGCAATATAAGAATATTCAAAATTTTAGATGGTTCTCACACCAAAATAGCCATTCAAATTGTATATATTGATTAGCCCTTTTTCGATTATTTAGAATATAAAGTGTTCATGTTTTGAACATTCCAAAGTTAAACTGTGGAATGCAAAGATTCATGGGTAACAGATGACTGTCGCCTGTCATTCATAAGCAAGAATGGAGGTAGGGTTTCCCACCTAGTGAATTCAACATGTGAATAAAGGATAAGTCTGGATCAGCTCAGGAAGATTTACTCAAGCCACATTATACCAGCATCCCAACTTCTGGAAATGAGAGGAACTCAAAACCATGTATGTTATTATTTTCTTACCCTTTTGTGTAATTAAACATTATATTTTATGCTAATACGTTTGCAGTTCTGAAAGAATACCACAAAGCGGCAAATCACCTGCGATCAAAGCACTTTCAAGCTTCAACATTACCCTGGACTCAGATGATATTTCATCTTGGGAGCCTGTTCTCCCATGCTGTGCCCGCCTTTCTCCGGTACTCAACCCAACAAGCATATTTAGAATTCAGTAGGTGGCAAAAAACAAGCTGCAAAAGTGTAATTACCCCCAGAAAACTGTCTGCGCCGTAGGTCAAAGCCTGCACTCAGCTCAACAGTGTGAATTGTTTTGAAACCTGTTACAGACAAGCTCACCAGATTCTTATGATTTTGTTGTGCATTATTGCATTTGCCTTAAACTTACAAAATATCTGCTTTAGCAACCAGTGAGTTGTAAATGTTTGAACAATTTCAACCCCCCAAAAGATGGTTATTTTACTCTACCAGCACAGATTTTACTCACGTTCAGCCATTTAGCTAAGCAACTGATTGCCTCAGACCGAAGGACACTAAACAACAGGGGATTTTCAAGATCTTATGTCAGTGCATTCAACTTTATCAACATGCACCATGATGTTAAAAAAAGCAATTGTGCTCAGAAAAAGGACTCGGCCAACACCCCCTAATTTATTTTGGGCAAACAGGGCAAATCTGGATGAAGATGCTTATTTCATATTTGGTCAACATTATTTTAAAAATCATAAATGATGCAGATCAATATTGCTGCTTCAAAATGTTCCCTTATGGTCATAAATATAAAGCTATTTTACTACAGTGACTGCAGGAGGTTATGAATCAGGCTGAATGTAGAACAGTTCGAGCATTCAGAGAAAGTGGATCGTGTGAACCTTTACTCTAGTGTCATTTGAATTTCTTAAAAGAAAAATTAAACATTAAACTATTTTCAGGGGAAACCAAATTGTTGGATGATACTGTTTAATTGAACAGCAAAAGGAAAAAAAAAATTTCAGCACACAATAAAAAAGAGAAATTTTTGCACAAAACACTACATTCCAACCATTACACTGAAACAGATTTTTGAAAGATTATTTTTTTAACTGTTAAATAAAATAAAGTTGTGAATCAGTGGGCGTGCATGCCATTTTGCCGATGTCATCTAAACCCCAAGCGTATCTTTACTGTTGCCTGTTAACAAATGTCATACATCATATCCTCCCTACTGCATTTGCCCGTCCACCTGGTCTACACACACACATGTACCCATCTCAGACATTTACCAAAAAAAACGAAGTGGGCAAACCGAGGATGGTGAAATGCACTATGAAACAAGGGAGACAAGATACACTGCAATATTTATGTGCATTTTGACAAAACTTTGCCTTTTAGACGCTGTAAGAGGAGGTAGGGAGCGCGTATCTGAAAAAAGGCCAGTCCGACATTGACGTGAGCGTTCAAAAGGGACTTTAAACGACTGAGACACCATTATTGGAGCTAAAAAGCTACGTCTGGGAACCCAGGACCTGAGCTGCATTGAATACCACCACCTACACTTCTCTTAAAAAACTCCAATTAGTACTTCTTTTGTGCTTTACCTTTGCACCATATTCAAAGGCTGAATCTGCCCACATTGGTTGAGCTCCTCTATGAAATGCAGGATTCACAGGAATGTGTTGTGTCCAGCAATTGGTTAACTCATTACGGCATTTGGCTACGTGATGTATGTACATACAGGCTTTCCGACGCTTTACAGATGCAGCGGAAGCTGCAGAGTGTGTTTGCGGAAGTGTGCCTTCTGCTGGAAGCCGAATCCACCATGCCCCTGTGATCCATATGGTCATTGTCAGAGCCCCTGCCAGGGCTCAGACCCATATCAGTTCGCCTGTTCCCCAATCTGGCTCTCATTGCCAGCCAGGGGAGGAGTGCAGAGAAGAAAGGAGAATGGAGGGGAACGCTATTTGTTTGTTTGCTTGCCTGCTTTTGTTTTATTTAGGGGTTTTTGCTGATCACAGTAGCGACTGGCCCAGAAATGTGACTGTGCTGTGCAGGGCAGAGTTGAGTCCTGATTCAGCGATGGAAGCTTCAGATTTTCTGTGAATGAGACAAGCGAGGAACACAGGGCCTTTGATGGAGTGAGATGTTAAATGCTGTACCACTGTAGCTGTCAATTAAAAGAATCAGCTGCTGCTGTGGGGCTGTATGTACAGCTGAAAAGGGTTTTTTTCCCCCCTGCTCTGCCAGACTTTTAGAAAGAATGGGCTAGCATTCTCAGCAAGGTACAGCAGCACATCACCCACCTGTCATGCCATGGAATATGAGTCTATCCAATCAATATCAGAGTAGAGCTAGTCCCTAAGCTTTCTGACTCCTCTTCATTTTTGTGGAGGAGTGTGGGTGCTTTCAACAACACTTGTGCTTTTATTGCTTTAATTCAACCATTGTATCAGCTGTTATTTTGGTAACACTTTACAATAAGGTACACAGTAATAGTTAGAGCACCAAGGACTTGCAAAACATTTTAAGCCATTAGTTTTGTTATAAGAAATATTAAGTGTTGGATTACAACAAGGTGCAAGATCAACCTTCCTGTTTGAGAATCAACAGTGTACGACACATTTGAATGAATTATTTCTTAAAAATCCCCTCCGATCAATCACGTTTTTGATTTTGGTAACATGTAGATGTGTTTTTTTTAATGTACTATTGACACACATCATGACTGAAATAAGCAGTCAGTGTCATGGCTGAGACTTTCTGCTTTTGTTCTGCAATCCATCAATGACGGTCCCGAAACACTAAAATTCTGATTCTAACTTCAAAATTCGGACAACTGCAGTCTTCTACATAAAATGAAATTCCATGAAAAGTAACATTCTGATGCATCATGTGTGGCTGAATAACTCGAGTGTTAGAACTTGTCACTGTGCAGCGTATAGTAGACTGTTTTAAAAGCCAGGAGATGCTCGCTATGGCTTCGGGCGAGCGGTGACATGGTAAACGGAGACAGAGTGTGGGGCTAGAGTAGCACATTCATAGATTCCCAACAATCTAGATGAGTCTAAGGTAGAGAATTATATCCAAGTCATTTAAGGGCCACTAAGGAACTTTTTTTTAATGAAAAAATGTAATTAAGTATATTAAGTATATTTTTAAGGGTTTAATCAGGACTTTTAACACATAGTCACACAAGATGCTAACTGACAAGATAACTATGAATAGAAGACACCTTTTCATGTCGCAGTAGAAAAAATTAATGAAATTCATGATGGCTGAGTTCTATTGAGATAGATGCTGGCTCACTGTCATGACTTTACTTGGACACCTTTGACGGTGAAATGTGTGACAGGCTAAGGTCTTCAAAACTAACCCAGAAGAGTTTCTGAGGTCATCAAATCCTGATTTTTTTCTATGAATTTTGATAAATGTTAATTAAAGTATTCTGGTAAAGGATTAATCCTCTACACCAGACTCTGAAAACTGACAAAAAAACAAACCATGCAACGAAACAATATTCATATTAAAAAGATTTTCAAATATCACAAATCAGCCATATAGTTATATAACATATCTATTGTTAACCATTATATATCTAGTTTATGAACTGTTTTGTTGAGTGGCTTGAACTAACAACCCAAAGTGTCAGTAATTGACAACCTAGGAGTAAAACTCAACATCTAACAATTTGTTCCTTTAATAGTCCTACTAACACCATGCTTGTCCTACTATGATGAGTCAAAATGCCTGAAAAAGGCCTCAGATTGGTATCATTTGAAACTCTTGCTCCATCTCATAAAAGAAGGCCAATTTCCCGACGTTACGTGTTGGACAAACCAAGCAGCCATTCGAGACATTGGCCTAAATAAAACACAGTAAAGGAGCCTTCATCAGTAAAGATGACCTCAAATCTGAGCATGTTATCCCCACCATTGGATGCAGATCTGCCAGCATCAGGATATTGAAGTTGCACTCTGACCTCTTGCTCACAAATAATAATGTGTCTTATTTTCTCACAATGTTTATTATTTTATATAAATATAAATAATGAATATACATTTATAGCAGCTCTATAACAATTAATGCACCTGGTTAATAATGGAAAAAAAGGTTCCTATCTCACAATTTCAAGTTAGTCCAACACATTTTTTTAACATTTATACTGTATATGACTCAGTTATCAGAAGATTTTTTTTTCAGTTCATGTTTAGTTCATTATTGTAAATATTTTAGCCATTCAACTCTCTTCTGGGACTGTTGTTAGACGGCATGTGTACGTGAGATGCAGTAGATCACGCCCCACGCAATTATAACCTTCATTTATTCCAGCGCCGCAGTTTCAAGGCTATTCAAGTCCCGACGCACGTCAAGATAAACGGGCAGCCTTTTGTTCTCCAATTAGTGATGCTCACATGTTGGAAGGGTATATCATCATAAAGGAAACAAAACACAGCGTGTGTGTGTGTGTGTACATTTGTGTGTTAGTATGCATGCATTTGGAGGACATTTGGCCAAGCACCGCATTTCTTACCATGTGTAGCTGCTCTGAGTGCCATTTCTGTCTAATGCATTATCCAGGCAGCCCTTCAGCCATTTGGTCTGGACTCTCATTTGTGTGAGTGTGTGTGTTTTTGAGTTTTTCATATCTAGGGTCCCACTCCTGTCTTGCACTGCCCTTCTCCTTTATTCTTTTATATTCCATACCTAGTATGAACCAGAGGCTTCATTTTCAGGTATTCAGAGAGGAAGCTGCAGCACCAAGCAGCCATAGATTCCCTTGCTCTACTTATATTAAACTTTTCTGTGGCAGTTTTTACAATTGCAGTTAACACAAAATAACAAGCAATCTGCTATTTTTTAGAGTTTTAGTCATTTAAAATGTAGAATTTTCTATTATTTAGTGATTGTTTTCCTCCTGTAACACTTATAAGGATCATTTTTAATTAGCATCTTCTAGTAAATAAACAGTATATCCATACAGTATGCTGTAACAGCATATGTTTGGCTCACATGTTCTTCCTGTCTCACTCACCCACCCCCACAGAGCTGACAAAACCAAAGTCCGTCTTTTCCAGACATGTGTCTGTTTTATGTGTGTAGAACCCTAAAACATGTCCCTGTATTTATCATCAGTCATTACTTTCCATTAGTGAAAAATCAACTGTGTGCTCACTTAGTTCTGAAATAACAAAGCTCATATCTCAATCTCAGAGAGAGAGAGTGACCGAGAGAGATAGGGAATGAACATGCTCTCACCCTGTTATGGATATAAACAATACAAGCAATTCCAGCTTCATATAGTACATCTTATTACACTGTTGAGTACATCTATGCCTTTAAATTGCTTTTATGGATTTATTACTTTTTTGTTTGCCATCTGTGTGTCTGAGCGTTTTTGGTGATATTGCTTTTACAGTATAACACAAATGTTCACAATACAATTTAAATCAAAATTCTTGCTCGTGAAGTGCCATTTTATGTGTAGTTGACATTTGAAATGTCAACTAGATTGTCCTTGGTTCGCTTCTAGTAGTGGCCCGAACAATAAGTTGCCAGCCAAGTCATTGCTCCTGTACAGCAATGATATCATGTTTTGTTTTGTTTTTTTTATTGTATCATTTTTATGCGTTTCTATGTTATTATTTAGGCATGCTGTGAAAGATGTTTTAGATAATTGACTTTATGATGGACAAGCAGTGATTAGTGACTACAAAGGCTTATATCATAAAGCAGTCGTGATAATTGTAAAATACCTGAGCCCAAGAATCCATGAATGTTTGTTTGGGGTGATTAAAGTATTTTTTGACAAAGGGATAATCAAAAGTTTGAAGAGATTTGAAATTGCATCAACTTTCCTAGATTAGACAAT
>KV751335.1:3489594-3501676 GCA_001698575.1 Mola mola
TATGAAGTCTATTAGATTTGCAAATTGATAATGTATACTAGTGCATCTCAAAAAATTAAAATACCATGGAAAAGTTCATGTTTTTCATAATTTGATTCAAAAGTCAAAATCTCATATATTCTACATTCATTATACATATGTAGTATACATTGATAATGCTTTATACAGTTGCGGTGAAATGTTCTAACATTTTTATTTTTTCTTTGTTGAGCTGTAGGCCATTACTCCATAATTACCAAAAATAAAATAATAAAATGCTTAAAATGTTTTAATATATGTGTAATAAGTCTAGAATATGTTCACCTTCTTAAATTAAACGGGAAAAAAACATGTTTTCATAATTTTTTTAGATGCATTAGTATGTATTTCTGTTGTAATGGAAAATGGAAGGCACACATTCAGTGTGTAGTATAGTAACACAAAAATAATACACTGTTTGCAAATTTCATCTGTAGATACTCAGTGTTCTTACTTATCAAGTTTGCATTTGTGCATTTGGATGGTTTAGGCTACAATATATATTTTGTTTCTCTCTTTGTCTCTCGTAAATACTTTGAAAGCTATAAGATGCCTTTTTCCACCTCTGCTACGCCTCTGGGCAGACTAAATTGGTAACAGCTAACGTACACAAATATACTCGAGAACACCAGAGTCAGATGTATCTTTAGATGAATATGACAGCTGAACATTTCGTCACTGATACAAACACTGTTTATATTTTCCTTTTTGACCAGAGTTGATGACTGATGACTGGTTTTGTCACGCTCAAATTAGTTGCTTCAGAATAAATCTCAATTGTTAACACTCATACTTTTTGGAGATGCATTACTATATTACTTGTATATTAAATTTGTTTATTCTGTAATGGTGCATTGATTTTTTTTTTTTTTTGTGCCAGGCTTTAGTTGCCAGGAGTGGATATTGTAGAGAAAACAATAAGGAATTCAGTTTGCCAATACTTACCTTTGTTCAGATTGTTCATGATGAACATTGTGCATTGGTTGTAAGAAGCTTGCAAATCTGTTAAATACACATTTTTTTGGTGGATTAACGAAAGGATGTACAGCCAAATTAGCTCTATGTGACCGTAAATTTTCGGCTGCATGACATCCTCTGATTGGTGTCAGATCCACATCCATAAGCCATTAAAATGCTCTGTCCTATGTTCTTAATGTCAAGGAGAAGCAGCGACGCTGAGCATGAGCCAGCGAGTGTCTTTTCAGTCACCGGGCTGCGGTGATGGAAGAGAGGAGATGCGAATGGAGACGAAAGAGGTGAAGAAATGAGAGGTGTGGCATAAAGAAAGGGATCTGGGGGGGGGGCAGCCAGTGAGGAAGAACAATGAAATGAGGGAGCGGGGGTTTAGAGGGGAAGCGAGGCTCAGACACAGCCCTGTGTGTTGCCATGGTGCAGGCTCTGTCAGAGCTGCACAGTAGCTTTGCTTCTCAGCTAGCTAATTACCCACTGACTGCAGTGATGATACGCAGCAGCCAAAGCCTTGTGGATTTCCAAGAGCCTTTTTTTTTCCTTTTATTTCCGCTCTGACAAACAAGCACGAGTCAAGGAACAGTTTATCTATTTATATGTTCAAAGACGCATGTAAGAGTGCATCGCCTCAAAATGCAGTGCAAAAGAAATGGTAAATGTGACAGTGTTATTGAACGACGTTGCGGTGCTCTGCTGCGTCAGCCATGCCACTTGTGTAACATAAAGATCTCTCCGGCCCAGAGCCTCGTTGTCCGCTGACTGTCGCCGCTCGCTGAGAACATGCAGATCCCGATCAGCCTGCTTGTAAGACCCAATATGGGCCATTATGGATTAATATTCACCATTAAAATTTCCAATTATGTAATCAGCCAGCATATGCTCAGTAGAACATCTCAGGGGCAGTAATAGGGGGAGAATCAAAAGAATGATACAACATTAGTCTGTGCCCCTAGAATTAAAAAAAATAAAAGGTGTTTTTGTTTGATCAAGGATCTTAGAGGGGTGTTTTTCCTTCTGCAATTATTTTTAATGTAACAGTTTTAGAAGTCAGGTGTGTGTGTTATTAGATCATTACTAATTTTACTAAATGAAAAGCACAGGGCAGGTGCAGGCAGTCCTATTTAATGGTTACAGGTGTGTGTCATGTCTCAAATAAAAGGTGGCTGCTCTGAACTTGTTCAAGATGCAGTCTTTAGGGGGAACGCAGAAGAAAGAAAATTTGGACCCTTGACAGGAGGCAGATTTATTTGGCAATCACCAAAGTGCTACAAACATTTAAAACAATGCCCTGTTTTTAATTTCCCGCCCTCCGCTATTTGGCAAAAATACTTCAGCATATGGATAAATGTGCTAGATGTGTTCCTAACTATCATAGGGAAACTAGAGCCACAGTTCCTGTTTCTGTTGCCTTGCCCATTGTCCCAGTTCTTCATCACTTTAAGAACCTACACTTGGTGCAAGCCAAAGCCCAGGCAAGGGTAGTGAATGGAGATATGTGGATACGTGGAAGTTCCTGAACTTATAGAACAATGTGAACCATGACTGGAGGATCTCTACTGGACCAACATTACAGAGTCAGGCTGAGCCCAATGAGAGGCGCAGATGAATGGGTTTCATTGAGCTGTGGGTCAAAGGTTATTTTCACTGCAGAATTTTATTAGTGGAGCTTTTAAGTAATCTGTATTTGCTGGTTTTATTGCTGTCTCATGGTTTGTGAACCAGCACCAGTGGAGGGGGTTTCCATTGGTTGTAGCCAAAATATTACATCCACATGTAGGAACAACTATAAGTTAAGTTGTGATGTTTTTTTATGTTAAAGGTTGTAAAAAGAAATCTCTTCCAGTTTTTTTTGCATTGATTTGCATGATATGGGCTCAAGGATCAATGTGGCCTTGGTGAAGAAGGGTTGGTACATCACTGGGTTCATGAAGCAGAATAACAGTCAAGTGTTTGTAAGTAAAAAAAAAAAAAATGAATGAAGTCTAAAGTTGGAAGGGCCCAATTGCGGCCCAGAAGATTGTGTTCTGGGGTGCTCAGGAAATAGGGGAGGAAAATGAGGTGACAAAAGTCAGCCAGAGCAAAATGAAACAGAGCAGTGATTGAAGAATTACAGAGCGCTTTGGACCATCTGATGCGTTTCTGGTAGTGAATTTCTGATTTTTTTTTGACTCCCTTTTTGCTGCAGTTTCAAATGTTTCCTGTGGTCAAAAAATTTGGCAGGTAAAGGAAGAGTTATAAGTAATGACAGCAGACAGAGATAACCACATGAGTAGTTTAGCATTTTGGGAAATCCATTAATTGGCTTTCTGTTAGAGATTTATTGATATAACTCTAAAATAGAAAGGAATAAAATAAATTAATAAAAGATTGATAATAAGAAGATAAGATGTGACACAAGGGCTTTGAACAGCTGTTGTGGTGACAGAGAGTCCAAATTTAAGGCATTTTGCAGATTTTGCCATGTACAAGTTGCACTTTGGTGCTCATGTTTCCTGGGTTTACCTGCACATCAGTTCAATTTGGAGAGCACAAACTGGATTACAGACTGCCTGCTGTCTTGTAATTTGAACATGAATCGCTGTTTCCCATCTGACCACCTGCCATAGGGTGGGGGACAGTACCAAGTTGGTGCAACCATCTTATAAGTGAATGTTGCCTACTTCAGTTGTGATTAATGGAATGTGGAACAACAACATATACTGTGAGCAACGACTGTTATTGTGTGAATTCAGTGTTACAAGCAAAAAACTGTAGTGTGGAAGCGTCTGTATTAAAGGTTTATAGATACACAGAGAAAGCAATGCTGTTCCTGCCTCACACTCAGAGATTGATTTTTTTGTAGAGGATACAATGTTGAGAGCTGCAGGGAGCTCCAGTTTTAAACTTTATGGATAAGAATTGACATAAATAAAGATGGACAGCACATCTTTGATTCCTCCCACTGAACAAAAACAAAGCCAAAATATCCCACATAGGAGATCTGCCATCTTAAATAACAGCTCAAATAACTGGATGAAATTAAACCGATTAGAAAAATGGACACTTGAAGATAGATCAGCGAGACAAGAAAAAATGACAGAAACGATGCATGCATCCTTAATTTCCGACTCACTCATGCTTCTCTTCGGCTTACTGACAAAGCAGTTACTCCTTGATACCTCCAGAAGTGATAGTCGTGGACTCAGTCTGTAATTACTGTAAAAACACATGGATTAATTTGTGGTTGCCCTTCTAAGCTGTCAGGGGCTGTTTTTGTAGTGAAATGTTTTTCTCTTTGTCACGTCAAAATAAGTGGTGTTACCTGCATACTGTGACTTGAGCAACATCATCAGCATTGTCACGGCACCGCATGTCCAAGCCGAAAACTGCAGCTTAATTCAGTTAAATAAATCCAAATAATTTGAAACAGCTGAATTTTGCCCGTTTATACTGAGCAATGAAAGAGGACAGTTGTAAAAGCGTCAAAATGGCAATACTCAACTGTCTGCATTTGTGCACCATCGCTAGAACCCCACAGAGGAACAAGCTCAGCAGCTCCCTCCACTTAGAGAAAAGGGGCAGTCAAGAGCTGTAGGGTAACTTACTGCAGTGACCCCCGTTTTGGAGGAAGTAGTGAGGATGTGAACATGCTATGCATATTGATGACACGATTGGTAACTTTGTAACTGCTGTTGGATCCGTAAACATACATGTCATAATTTACTTGTATTGAAATATAGGTTTCTTGGGGGAATTGATTGTTGAAATTGAATTATAGGAATTGATATTTTTGCAACAGCAAACTTCAGTGCAGAGTGGACTGTGGCCACAGTTACGCTGTCACCCACTCGTCAACATTAGCGTTCAGAAGGCAAGAATGATTAAACAACGTTGAGATGTCACTGACAACCACATTTAAAACACTTGCTAGCTTTGTAAAAAAGTGTCACAGCGAATTCATGTATTAATCATCAACAGCCCAGCAGCTCGTCTAAGATAAGATTCTATTGCTGGATGTTCATTATTGATAAATTGATGTGTAAGAATCACCTTAATGTTGCTGCTGGTAGAGAACTAATGCAAGTGAGGAGGATTTCCTTTCCAAATGTTGACCCCAAGTATTGTACTTAAGTACAATACTTGTGTACATGTATTTGTGACTTTCCACCACTGATAGTGCTTTTGGGAAAATCAATTAATCAAATAATCTGCAACAATTTTGATGAAGGCATTAGCGCACATGCGCACATTCAGTTTACCAAAATATTGTAGGTAAAAGCAGAAAGAATACACACACTTGCACACTGTCATGGTAAAAACCTGATCAACTGTCAATTGTCAGACTAGTAGGAGCAACACAGTGGTGAATATTCGAGATACAGTAAGTAGTTTTTCCTCAGTGGCTCCACTTGTGAAGGTAAAACTAGTTAGTTCTCATTTGGAGCTGTTAAGCATGACAAGGGGGTAAGCCAGAACATGCTTTTGTAATAATACATAAAAATGAGAAGAGAGCACCGCTGACAGCTGTGATAGGGCTATTAATTATGGTTTCATGAATGTGCGTTTGTGGGATGTTTGTGTGTGTGTGTCTCAATCACTGCTGCCATCAAATCCGAAAACTTTGAGCTTTAATGGGGCAGTTTTATGGGTGAACTAATTAATTTCTTGTCAAACTTGTCAAAATTAATTCCTGAATTCAGCCGGCGTTGTAGCAGTGGGGAAAGCATGCTTGACCTTTACGGCTGTGGGATTTCCTTTATTACTTGTTGTTATACTGCCTTTGTCCCTTACAAAGAATGTGACAACAGTGTCTGCAAGTAAAGCATCCCTCGCTGTCATGTGTACATCCTTTCTCAGCTCCATCTGTCACTTAGTCTCTCACCTTGCATCTCTCCTTCCCTCCTCCCTCTGGCAGAGGGCTAACAGCGTGAATGAGATGTTGGGTGCATGGTAATTGAGTCGGTATTGATTGGACTGCAGCGAGAGGCCAATGGGAGCTGGTGGATCGGAGCAAAACTAGGGACTGCGTCTCTCATCCCACATTCTGCAGGGAAATAATCCAGGCAGTACCACTGAAGGCAGCAACAAAGGGAAGAACATTACATTTGTAAATAGCATAAGTACGTCACAGCATGTCTTATTCTCTGCTATTAGCACTGACTGTAGGCCAGGAAAGAGCTTCCTTCAGCATTGGCTGTATCATTTGACTGACTGGGTGCATCATCTGAGCAGGCCTGACTGTCATATTTCACTGCGATGTCGCTACTGAAGACTGAGCTGCCTTGTCAGTGTGCCTGGCAAGGGAGGCACTGATGTGGAAATGTTTGCTAAGGAGGAAGGGGTTATTGCCCTGTCAGCAGGCCATCACTGTGCACATGCTGAACTCCCCTCTTCCTCTCCCCCTCCACTCTACCTTCAGTGAGGGTTTGAAAACCAAAGTCCATGATTTGACTCTCCTAAGGTGCAGAATTATTGTCGTCAGTGGATGCGGATGCGTCTGTTTATGTTTGCAATAACCTTAAATTTGCATTAACTTTAACCTTACATAGAGATGATCGTACAGTATATCTGCCTGACTGTGCGCTGTTGAAGACCAAGAAATCAATAAACACATACTAGTATAATCGTGATGTTTGATATTCATTCAAGTCTCTCCTCCTGACTTAGTTGCAGTAATATTATCATTTTGAGGTTCTCTCTGTTTAACTGAGGGTGTATGGATTTGAAATGGAGTGTGTGTATCACTGAAGTCAGTCAGGTACATCCATCCTGTGGTCAAGCATTTGCAAGCACAAAACTGCACAAACTGCAGTGAGAGCCTTGAGAGGTTAAGCTGGGGGAGGTGACTAAGTAGGCTTGCCGACCAATGCTGTGCAAGCGCTGATTACTGATACAATTTGGATCCAGTATGTCCTGCACTTGCTGTGCTTCATTGATAAACCAGCGCGACGATGCTGACAGACAAGAGACAGACACCCTGTCTCAACTGACAGAAGAGCAAGATGATAGATTGAGAAACTATAATGAACAGATGGGTGAATAACACAAGGGAGTGAGAGAAAAACAGCACTGTAGCAGGTGGATTTTCGTCACTCTTGGTGATCAGAAGGGACTTGTTGAAATGAGCTCTTGCTAGGGATGCAATCTGGACTCATTATCATTGTGTGTAGAGGTCTTTGTGTCCAATGTGCTGACTTGATTTCATGTCTCCTGCCTATGTTTGTGGGTGTCCATTTTGTGTCAAAGCTGCTATAAGATACCACAACCTTGAATGCTGCTAAAGTATAAATTATTGCCGTATCAGTCTACCTCACACATTTATGCCTGGATTAGGAAAAATACTAGGTAATATCAGATTAGGATTGGGCATCAAACAAATGTTAATGTCATCCATATAACATATCATGGGGTCCATCAAAGCACAGACAGGAACCTTCAGAATGTCATAAACTAAAGCGATGGTCAAGTTTTATTATAGTCTTTAATCATCTGCCCTCCTCAACTGATCAGCAGGTTAATGTAGATGAAAAGCAGGTAACCAACAGTCCCAATGATGGAGGGCTAATCCAGCGTAATCCAATTTACCTGAGAAAACTGTTAAATGTTAAACAAACCCATGTTCGGATTATCTTCCATTATTCCTTTTTGTTTGCTTGTTATGTGAGATTCTGAGGGATTACTCAGCAATCCTGGTCCAGGATAACTGCTGTTTTCTATGACTGACAGGTTTATTGTCTTTCAGCTGGACTGGAGGGCTGAGTGATTCCATTGGGCAGCGCTGGTCCTCTCTGATACTTACAATAAGAACTGCAGGCAATATTACCCTAACAGGTGCATTTTGTCACATGCGGTCTTAGTAGTGGATTCAGTCTGTCAGTCACCAAGGGACAAGACTGGCCAACATATTCCCATGTGTTGCCCTCAGGCAGTGTTTCATCCCTTCATGCTGCATACGCTTCAATTATCAGGGTTTTTCATTCAGAACCAGCTGTCAATACCACAGCTGCCGTGTGCCGATAATGAGGAAAGGATTTTACTATTAAACCCTCCACAGGATTTTGGACAAATGTTGTGATTTGTTGTCTAAGATGAAGGCGGGGACAAAAAGAAAAAGAAGTCCAAAGCATTCATGAGAAATGTGCAAACACAAGCACAGACACAAGCATCTGTTAGTCCATATGCAGATTACAACGAAGGCCTGATTGTGCTGACTGGAAGGGGGTGGCAGTTGCAGCCACAGCTGTCCAGAGTCATCGCACATCACCACCGAGTGAAGCGGGTCAGATCTGCAGCTCCTGTTTATCTGGAGAGTGAACCGCCATTACCAAGAGGAATGAGATCACACCTGCAGAGCTCGTGAGGCAATTAATGATTCTGATCAAAGGAGGACGTGTATTTCAAGCTCCTGTCTCATGGATACAGAATTACTGAAGCCAGGCATGACTTGATTGACCCTTTGCAGTGCGCTAATTGCATTTATTATATATTGTTAAGAATATAATATATAATACACATCATAGAGTTTGAGTGTAGAGGTCTCAGTAGAGATCAGAAATGTTCCGTAGGTGAACTGTTTTATCACACTATGATAGTGAGGTCATAAAAAAGTGTCAACCAGCAGTCTACGGATTTATTATATATAATTATGGGCACTGTGTTGTATTATCACTTTGATTAAACATCTTGACTAATTAAGGCATCTAAATTTTTGTATTTGCCAAATACAGACCCTCTAATAGTTGTATTTCAACCATTAAAATGTTTCTTACTAAATTTTTTTGTACATATAAGTAAATATCCAAATATTAAATTACAAATACTTTGCCAAAAGTCTTGTGACTTAAATCCTATTATATATTGTTTTATGGCTACAAATAAATCCCAGATAAAATGTTATCTTATTTGATATCCAGCTAATATTGAACTGCCGCTGCAGACGGTCAGTGATCCGCAGATAGCACTCCGGAGGAGTTCCACAGCTTACAAACAAACAGTTTACATTAACAGTTTGCATACAACATATCATCCAATGTAATGTGATTCATGATGATTCAGGAGGATGAGAAAGAATCACACATTTGGAGAGAGCCAGTATCTGCAAATGTAAAGAGAGAGATGAGAGGGGAGGGTAAGGCAGGATGCTAGTGATTTTGCCCTCAATGTATGACCAGGAAGTGTACGATCCCTCGAGCAGCGCCATCAGCATCCCCTCACCTACATGGCTCAATCAGATCAATACAAAGTGGACAGCCACGGTGCTGAGCCAGAGGATGGCCATCAAACTGTTCCTAAACCAAGCGAGGTGTCTTCCTTCACACCTCTGCTCATCAGATTCTACTCGCTTTTCTCCCAGCCTCCTGCTCACTGTGTAGGCCCGAGGGGGAGAAAGAACACCGGGTGGCACAATAGAGCTGACCTGGGGAGTTAATTAAACCGTTAAATATAATATGTATCACCTCAGCTGGGTATGAAATGGTTTTACTAATTCAAAGCATCAATGTTGCATATTTTTGTTTGTCCCAAACAAACCACAACATACGGAAAATATGTTTTTCCCAAAATGTTATTCATGTCACAGAGGGGAGTTTCACAATCATTAAACCATGTAGGGTGAAGAAAACTGAACCTATTAGCAGAAGAAAAATCGTGAAATTTTAGTTTAGAGTGGAAAAAATACATTTTTTGTCATTATTATGTTTTAATACGGGGCGGCACAGTGGTGCAGTGGTTAAGCACTGTCGCTAAATGTAATGACTTTACATAATCTGTTATCATCAAAACTGAGGATACCAGAATAAAACAGAGATTCCAGATTACACAGATATTTAACACATATCTCGGGTTCTGACTAATAATATTCACTCTTACTCATTACATTTATCCTCTTAGTTATAAGAAAATAGATAAAAATGAACATTTCCCACATCATAAAGTGACATTATCAATTTTTTTTGTTTATGATACAATATTAATTAGAAGATAGGAACCAGCAAATATTTTTTGCGTTATAAATGGCTCAGACAGTTGTTATATAATTCTGTCAGTTGTTTAATTAATTAATCAACAAATTATTCCAGCATTGCACATATAAAAATAACCTTAACTTTAAATTATACAATAAGATCATTTAGACATTCCTCTCCACTAGTATGCTTACATATGGACGATCATGTTAAAGAACATTTTGACGTAAAAAACAACTGTTATATAAATCTTTAGATTTTTCTGCTTATAAAATTCCAGATGTTTTTTAATGTAATGGTTCATTACACTTGTTCACCTCTTGCTACCATTTCATTATTCTTTTTGGAGAACCAAAAATCATCAGATTTTTAACGTGAAATTGCTTTATTCATTGTTTTTAATGATTGTATGTACTATATCAGTTTGTTTTGTAGGGGAGGAGGCCTTTCTGGGTATCACAGTAAAAAGTGGGAATAAATGAAATTAATGAATCTTACCTTATAAACTGGCACCAAAAAGCTAAGCTAACATTAGCATTCAGGACAAGTAAACCGTGTAACAAAGCAACAAATACTGTAGCATTCTCAAAATATAAGATGAACTTTTACGAGCTGAGCTGTGATTGTAAGTCTGTCGCACAAACATAAACAGGCTAAAGAGAAAAATTAGATTTTGTGATCACAGTAGAAGTTAAATATGAAACTAATGATGATGTTTCTGATGATCACCGGATATGTTCAGTTTTTTGCCCACAGACTTAGCGTCCATTCCTGTTGGCTGCAGCCTCATCGTATTGTATCCCTTTAAAAAGTTTTGTTATTCAGCCTCGTTGTTGTTGGTTGTCATCCACTCTGTAGTAAACCCATGAGGCCTTAGTTGTGTCTTTCAACCAATCAAAGGCTGTGATCCTGACTTAAATGTATTTTTTTGTTTTGATTGAGAGCCCCCTTGTGGCAAAGATTACTGAATCTTATAATCCTGCATATGGTTTGTGATACGATGTGGTGTTATTTCTGTGTGTGAAATAAAAGCACAGAGGAGGGGGGTGATGAGGGAAACGTTTTCTCCCAATGGTCTAAACACAAGCCGGATTGCTTTGCGAGGCGGTCGCAGGACGCCTAGCTGTGGCGGTTAATAAGCAGTGGTCTCTCTGCCCCAGTCCTCATTCTCAGCTTCAGCCCCAAGGAGATTCACCGACTGTTCCCATGGCATCCGTTCACTTTGTTCCCAAGTGATAGTGTGTGTGTACCGCATTATGTCCGTGTGCTGCCAGCCTCACACACTGAGATAATGTGTGTATCTCTTCGTATTCACAGGCCAACCCTCCCCCCATCATCGTCAACGCAGACTCACTAGATGCAGGCCCTTATGTAAGTATCTGTTCTCTCTCTCTCTCTCGCTCTCTGTACAGTGTATATCTCTCTCATTCACACTCCCTCTGAGAGTGTTTTTTGTGTGTGTGTGTGGATGAAAAAGGTTGCCTCCTGGTAGCAACGTGCTGTTTCTCCATGAGGACCAACATCCATTATCCTATCGACACTGTCTGTTTCCGAAGAATGTGCATTCTGCAGTTACACCTCCAGTGTCACATAGCCACAAATTAGAAAGTCATGGTGCTATTTTTATTCAGTTAAACATTCTGGT
Organism: Mola mola; assembly: GCA_001698575.1. NCBI lineage: Eukaryota > Metazoa > Chordata > Actinopteri > Tetraodontiformes > Molidae > Mola > Mola mola. The sequence continues at coordinate 3,501,169 of KV751335.1, forward strand.
GAATATATCTTCTGTGTATTTTGCCTGTTCTCCATCATTTGTGCTGTAGGATTTAGCTCCCATTTTTGCACACTTCTCTTTTTCTTCTGTTCTTACTAAAACACAGAATTCAGGCTAAATTAATAGTTGTACTTTTTATCTTGACAGGTAAACGGCAGTGACGGGATGTATAAATATGAAGAGATCATTCTTGAGAGGGTGAGCCTTACCTCGTTGTTTCATTTTCACCCACAATTTACACATTCCTGTTTAATATATGCTCTTCTTGATGGATGGGTTTCTCCCCACTAGATGGTAGTAAGCTGCTCACTGTGCTTAAAAAAAGTGAAACCTCCCCCCAAAAAACCTTCCTCTCTCTAAATGCATGAGCTTCATATGTGTTAAATGAAATTATAGCTGTTACATCACTGCAGTAAGAGTGTCTCATGTGTGTTTGAACAAAGACTAATGCCAGTGAGGCATAGATTTTTACATAATCCTGATGCACATGTCATCAGCAGACGCCAGA
>KV751335.1:3509896-3519999 GCA_001698575.1 Mola mola
TCAGGTCTTGTGACAGGGAGGGAGGACTTGATTACTCCATTTACAACTGCAGGAATTCATTACCATTTTCCATGAATATTGTAGTGAATAGGAAAATGACCAGGTAGTCCGGAAATCCTGTGGACTAGCAATGCATGCTGAAACACACAGCTGTAAAATGCTAAAAAGACATCAGTCATATTGTAAGTTTACAAATATTCCTCAGTCTTCACAATATTTTCCAGTATGGAAATCTATGACAGTTGTGAAAGTTGTGAATGTCAGTTCATGAGCTCCTCAGTTCATTACCATGTTGACAAATATTAACAAAGAGCGTCCTGGAATCTGTCTGCCTTTCATCCAGAGGGCCCGGCTGAAAGACAGGAATGCTGGTGTGCTGTATTAGGGAGGGCAGCATCTGAGCCGAGTCTAGAGGAAGACACAGTGGGAAAGAGGAACAAACTTGGATAACCTCCTGTTTGACACATCTGCGGAGGCCTAATGCTCTTGATGTAATGCAGTCCTACTCGTTCCAGATGTGAGTGAGCGGTGTTCTGACCTCGTCTTGAGAGGATTGAATAAGGATTATTGCGGCGGAAGTGTTAGGGTTAAGTGTTAAGTCTCGCCTTGCTGGTGATGAGGAGAATAGAGCGTTTGTGACAGCCCACAGAGGAGCTGCGGCCCATCACGGCAAAGGATGACAAAAGGAACAGAAGGCCCTCAGCACAGGAGCTCCATGTGCCATAGCCACCATGTTCACAGTCAATGTCTCATCCTCCATGCCGCTGGTGCGGAGCCTGCCTGAACGCACTGTTAGGAAGTTCTCTTTCAGAAGCAAGCCCCGGATCACAAGGTAACCATGGTGATTTGTGTGCCTCATCGAGCTGGGATGAAACAGCTCAAGATGGAAAGGGAGGTTATTTTAAGTGTAATTCATTTGAAGTCAGCATATTTAAAGACATTTGAAACTTGCCTTTTTTTAGTTTAGATTTTCATCTCTGGCACTCAAAAAATCTTAAACGATATAATAACATAATAGTTTAACTCAATCACATGTATTAAAGGTTCTAATTTTATTAAATATGCCTGATTCTGTGATCTGCAACATTCCTAGTAGTTACAGATCCTCAAAAAAAAACGCATCTCAGTTCATTTCATATGAATAAATTGAATAGTCTGCTTAAACTTTCTGAAGCACCCTTTTATTATTTAGGACTTTCCGCTGTCCTTAACTCCTCTGAGTGGAGTAATCAAGAATTTTTCCAGGTAGTCATGGGTATGATTAGGGGAGTCTGGAATGTTGCATTGGCTTCAGTTAATGGGAAAATGGTCTTAGCAGCAAGTTTGAGTGCAGCCATTTGGGATTGAGAAGGAATTGTTCCTGTGGACCGCAGGCAGAGTCCTGTGAGAGGAGACCACTAATGGGAACCATACAGTGTGTTTTGTTGAGAAAGGAAACTGCGTGCCTGTGCTGATGAACGTGTGTGCATGGACAGTATGTTTATGTGTGCGTTTATGTATTAAATATATCCACTCGTTTGTGTGTACAAGGCAAACGTTGGGCTCCATCCAGTCTGTGTGTGAGTGTGTGTTGTCAGTCCTCAGAGGGCTTTTGCTGGACCATAGCCGTGGTTTGGCCTCCATAGCATCTTAAAACCGAAGCAGTCTGAACAGCCTGCTGGAGGGTGAGTCATAATGGCCGAAGCTAAAGCAAAAACTTCAGGGGGACTGTTGAGCTGGAAGTGGCTCATTTCATCTGTGCACATTGATATGATTGTTCACCTAAATGTGTACATACATGCTCCTGATATTGCACTGCAAAGTGCAAAGTACAGCCATAGATAAAGTGCATAAGGATCCAATTGTGTTGCTGCTTCATTTATTGCATTCATTGTATCTTTTGGAGAATTGTTTTCACTGTTTTCAGTGCAGTCCAAATTAAATGTAACCATCTTCTTTTATCATTAATATGAGTGATCCTATAGACTAATTATTTATTTATAAGAGTTTTATTAAGTCAGTCATTGTAAAAATCCCTGCAGGCGCCTAGAACAACTGCTTTTATGTGACTAAACTGAATGCGATATTATAAGTATAATACACAACATAAACCAATGGATTGATGGCTGCTGTCTGAACCTGCCTCAGTTTCCGCCCAGGTCTTCTATATTTTCTGACCTGCCCCTCACCCTGACGTTGTCACTCTCTTTGGCAGGGAACCAAGGAAGGTGTTGCTGCACAAGGGCTCCACAGGCCTGGGCTTCAACATCGTCGGTGGGGAGGATGGAGAAGGTATCTTTGTCTCCTTCATCCTGGCAGGCGGGCCGGCTGACCTGAGCGGCGAGCTGAGGAGGGGCGACCGGATTCTTTCTGTCAGTATCTCAACCTCAACCACCTTGTTTGCCCACATGAACAACTATAACGTGTTTGACTCATTTGACAGAGATTTTATGGCCGACTCCCCCATTCAGAATAATAGTGGAAATAAGGTGGTGTGTTTAGAGAATCAGCATACATCTGCTCTGCTAAAATGTCCTTGAGCAATACATTAAATCCATAGAAACTTGGAGTGCAGCTTCACTGTGCCCGACTAAAGGTTGGTTTTGTCAATCAATACAAGATCTAATAAATTAAAAAAATTAGGTACCTTGGCTTGTTTTTCTGAACTTTTTGGAACACAAACATAAATGCCTGTTTTATTTTATTTAATTTTAATGCTGCATGTAGTCCAAAATTATACTTTATATAACTTCCACACATTATATGAAAAAAGAAAGTTACTCAATACAAAGTTGAAGGGCAGATTGTATTTCCACAGGCAAAAAAAACTACCCATCCGCCTGGAGGATTAATTTTACTCCATCCAGATAGACTTGTTTCCTCTGCAGATCTGCATAATTAGACAAGCGGCAGGGCTTTAGGATCTAATTTGGGATTTCTTGCTATAAGATGTGTTGTCTGCCTGACTGGTTGTAGGTGAATGGTGTGAATCTAAGGAATGCCACACATGAGCAGGCAGCTGCAGCACTGAAGAGAGCTGGACAGACCGTCACCATCATAGCTCAGTACAGGCCCGAAGGTGAGGCCAGTCTGTTTAATATTTTAAATGAATGCTTGATGACATTGTGCCAAAATGGGTCTTGCTTTGGGTCCAGTTTTTATAAGCTGTATTGAAAACAGTTATTATTCTTAGACCAGTTTGGAATGTTACATATAGAATTTTTATTTCAGCCATTGTGACAGAACCTTTACTTGTCTGTTTCAATAATGATTTGTTAATTTGATTTCATTCATTCATTCATTCATTTTCTACCGCTTATCCCGTTAGGGGTCGCGGGGGGGGGCTGGAGCCTATCTCAGCATCTTGGGGCGAAGGCGGGGTACACGCTGGATGAGTCGCCAGTTCATCGCAGGGCTGACATATAGAGACAAACAACCATCCACACTCACATTCACACCTACGGGCAATTTAGAGTGACCAATTAACTTACCCCCAGATTTGCATGTTTTTGAAATGTGGGAGGAAGCCGGAGTACCCGGAGAAAACCCACGCAGACACAGGGAGAACATGCAAACTCCACACAGAAACGTCCTGACCCGGAATCGAACCCAGGACCTTCTTGCTGTGAGGCGAACACAAATTTCTAAGAATATGAGCACACTGTAAACTTGGTAAAGCTTTTCAAACTACATTTTAAGACAAGGGACAGCCGCAATATTTGGTCAAATCATTGGCTATCAGTGCTGAAACAATGTAGTTGACATTGTAATTTAGTGGTGCAAATTCCCAATTAAACTGACAAGTAGTCAGTTTAATTATCTTGAGACATATTAAAGGATCATCTGTTAAATTACCACCATAATGCTTGCGTTTGGAGATTATACATTTTTTGCAATTAGTAATTACTTTACCATGTTGTAAAAAATGTTCTTTTCCTTACAGTTACATCGGAACATTGATTCCCCCCTTTATGTTTGTATGGCAGAAACTAATACACCACTGTTTGCCTCTTAATTTAGCTAAGATTAGCACAAAGATGGTAAACAACTAAGTGGCAGGGCAATTAACAAAATTGAAAGTTGTATATTTTTTAATTTGTAAAAATCAACAGTGAGACATTACAGTTAATTGGTGGAGTCACTGTTACTCTTCGTTTTAAGCATATCATGGATAAGCAGATAAATGCTCCAATACTTACAAACTACTCACTTGGTGTCAATTCCTTAAAAAACAAACTGATACTGTGGTTAATCCCAACATATAGATAATATAGCAGAAATCTTGAAATCTCTTATGACTGCACAAATATGAATGTTTTTATGTTGTAATAATATTTACTAACTTTTTTTTAAAGTTTGTCCAAACATTTCTATTTAAATGCACAAATTAGTAATACATTTATAATTATTAATGGCCATGGTCTGATGCAGTCTGCCTTTATTATATCCTTTTTCTAAATCGAACACACAGAAAAATACATACACATCTAAGAAAATGTGAGTATCTGTATTGTTAAAATTTTGACAAAAAGTATTGGTATCATATCGAATCGGAAAAGTTTGATATCACCTATCCCTAGTATACAACAATTAATATGTAGACATAATACTCGGAATAACAACTTTCCACTGGAAAAATTTATATGAATGGCCTCTTATGTCGTAAAAACAATGCAGTTCATTTTAAGTTGCTGACTTAAGGTCATAAAAATAAATGATTGATTAATCGTAAGTAAACTTTTTATTTATTCACATTTTGAATATCAATTTTTGATCACATCAAATGTGAAACTTGGTATCATAGTTTACTGCTGTCCGTGTAGTGTCCTAGATAAATTAGATTTTTTTTTTTTTTTTTTCATAAATCACTAGATTTTAGTTGATTCCCTTTTTCTATTTTACTTCCTTTGCTCTTCGTTGTCATGAATAAAATGGAAACAGCCACCAACCTCTTATTTAAACACACTTTAGTATTAAAACGCTATCTTCTTTGGAGCAACCACGATGTTCCCACTTCAAAGCACATGAACACAACCAAGTCGGAAGATTTGCCTCCCAATTTATAAACTCCGACATCACCTAATTGCCGAAACAAGAAATGTACTGTTCTCTCAAAAGATGTAATATTTACCAGGCTGTGTGTGAGGGAAGGGAAAGGTACCGACAAGTTGCATTGTGGGAAATGTTGGACCCAGTGTTTTGGGAGTTTTGTCTCCAGGTATTAAAGTCAAGGCATGTTTGCTGCTTTAACCACGTATTTAACCTGTGTGACGCGTCATTGTTGTCGCGGCATGTCAGGCGGACCTGCGGACGGTGGATTTGCGATAATCCCGGCGCCGTGAGACGTATTCAGGTTCTGGGGCGGCACTTGTGTTAGCAGGCTGAATCGTCGAGCCAACTGCAAGGCGGCAAACTAAGCGTTGCGGTCCGTCCCCGTTCAATCCCCGAGCCCCTGCCAGTAGCCGCAGTTCCTGGACAGAAACCGGACAGCGATGGACAGAGGAGACTGAGCAGAAAGTTTGTCTTTCGTTACGACGCGGAGCGGCTTGAACCGAAGGCGAAAAAGGGGGGAAAACTTTATCCGTCCGCTAGCCTGTACGAATGATGGGGGATGGGCTCGAACACAACAGCAGTGGAGCAGAAGCCGCATGAACTCCCTAATGGCTGTGTGAAGAAAGTACCAGCAGCGACGGCGAAATAACCGCCTCGTTTCATTTATTCAGAGGTGAAGCCAAGAAGAAAGCGTGCGGAAAACACTGACACTGAAACAGGAGCAAACTCGCGTGAGTCTCTGCATTGTCGAACAGGTTTGTCTTGACTGCTACTGTACCAAGCTGGTTGCTCCTCGCGACAGTAACCTGTAGTCTCAGCCGAGTTAATACCTTGTAAGCAAGTCTTCCCTTGTGGCTAAACCACAGAGAAGCAACAATTAACTTTACTCAAATGGGGCCGTAAAAGTTTAAAAATGTCTATTTGGTTATCCTGTAAAGTCGTCTTGGCTGACACATGATAGGCTCATCCCAATTAGTGAAGTTAAAATAACCTCAATACAAGTTCCTCTTCCCGTGCCATTAACTTGAATCAGCATCTGATTTTATAGCAGCAGGGTTCATGTGGGATCTCAAAGTGACTAAATGACTACTGTCATTATGTAACCTAGCCCTTTAGGTGGGAGCACAGGTTTGGTCAAACAGGTGTGTCTGAGCATGGTGGTGGTTTAAACAGTGACCTCATTTCTGAGCTCACCTCTTTTTATTTACAACACGGCTGCTAGTCACTACCAGATCAAAGTTTGGACACAAGCAAAAGATCACAGTGACTAAAGCAACGTCTACTTATTGGCAAGATTGTAAGGGTTTTTTGGGGGGGGGGCGTTTTTTTTTTTTTCTTATAAAAAGTGCTTACTTAATGAAGCGACACCTCTTTTTTTTCATAATGCCACAGGTTTGACAGTTTGTGTGTCATTGTTTTATGTGTTCTTCAGCATACAGCAGTAGTGCCATCACAACAGTTAGAAAGGACTTTAGACTCAGGTTAGACTATGACAGGAATGTGAAGGGGCATAAGCTGAAGCATGCTATGACAACATATTCTTTTGTCTTTCAATAAAACACGATCCTTAACTGGCCAATAACACTCCAAGGTCATTGAAATAAAAGTGGAATGGGTTCACTTGGCAAACAAAACAAACAAGCTGAGATCAAAACTGACTACTTGTTTTGCTTGTGCTACAATATTCTCATGATAATGCTTCATTCTTGCCCATATGTGTTGATGTTTTCTTGCATGCCGGACCAATCTGGCAGCATCTTGAATAGCGTGAAGAGAACCTTTGTTTTTTTATACCAGTCTACTCTTTCATCTCTGTGCCCTCTTTATAACCCAGTGAAGGACAGTTATCTATTTGTGCATAATGCCTAACTACTCTAAACACACATGTAGAGAGTGCTGGCAAATGATTGACTTCCTGCATCCCCTCTGGTGACCTGAGATCTGTCGCCAGTTATTCTGTGGCATCCTAAAGCAGTTTGTCACCTATTATTTGTATCGAGTTTGGAGCAGGAGGAACCCCCTGTGAGCTGTACAGGGACAGTCCGTCAATGGGAGGAAGGGAATGGGGCAACAGCCGGTGCATGCTGGCTAGCTTGCCCAGAGAGTGTTCTCGGGGACACATACTTGGTCTGCAGGGGCCACAAATGATGGAAGGCCACCATTGAAGACCAAAAGAAGCCACAACAGAACACAGGTTGCAACAGGAGGCCCGCAGACTCTTAGTTGCTTACTGAGGCATCACCAAGTCTTTAACTCGCATTCCTGTCTACAGAATAGAAATGAGGAGGGCTACAAACAGAGACTGCCTATGATCATGGGGCGTAATTACACTAAAATCTGTGCATGTAGGAAATGGGAGGAGATCTGCAAAAGGAAAAGTCCAACTCTGTGTCCTTGCAAAAATCAAACCACTGGACATTAGAGATGTCACAATTGCCAAGCCAGGGGTTACATGTGCCTCCTGTGATATATTATTGGAGAGGGGGGGTGTGTCTTTTCTGGCTCAACTCTCACTGAGAACATGGCACGCTCTCACATTACAAGTACATGCTGCTGTGTTGTATAACTAGATCAAAAAAGAAGCAACCGTCCCCCAAAATAAAAAAGCTGCCTGACTAATGAGGACACGCAGTGTGAATGAGCGATACAGGACAGTCCCAGTTTCTATTAGCTCTCTTTCCTTCCTGTGGATCACTCCTATAAATGTTGGTAAGCTTTATTGTGTTAAGTGCTTAAAAGGATGAATTTTATTTTATTTTAATCATGGACTCCCAGCATTTAAAATGTTTTTTTTTTTTAGTGAGGATGCAATTAATGTCTTTGCAGATAAAGTGAGCAACTGAATCCTCGATTGATTTTTAGATTTTCTGACTCACTAGAGAGTTTATATAATGTCCCATCCAGGGTCTGTTGTTGTACTCTTGCAGGTTGTTTAAATTGTTCTCTTAGTAGCTCCGGATGGTGGTGGGCATGATGAGCTGTGATGTTGGCCATGTTGTCAAAATACGATAGCTGACCATGACAAAGTTTGCATACAGCTTTAGTCATGTCTAGATCTGCCTTTCCTGGTAATGTGTCCATGCCTTAGATTTAAAGTGTCTGGGTCTCATGTTTTGGCTGCTCTTAGCTTACCTTGAGGTACTAACTATCCAGCAAAGAAGTAGATTGAGAGGGTGCAAGGCTCACAGCTAGATGATCAGAGAGTTAAGTACATCCTCTAGTAATGCAGTGTTGTGCATAGTGTTATACAACATTTAAAACTGTGCAGTGGGCTCTTAAATATTGCTTATTGCACTACAGCATCTGTAGGTGTGCTTTATTTATTCATGGTCATCTGTTTAATTGTCTCCATTTTGTACTCCAAGTTAACTGGTGAGGCTGAATGAAACATCCAACTTGTTAATTTAACAGTAGGGAAAAAAAACAACAAAACATGCACTTAATAAACAGCTATATGTAGGTCTAATTAATTTAATCCAAACAATTTAGTTTTTATTTGATTACCAATTTAGATTTCTCAGAAATTAACTTTTTATGTATTGGATTTTTTCTTATTTTGATATCTACACTTGAGAAATGACCAGAAAGTTAGGGTGAAGGACATAAGGAATGCAGTGCAACTGAAGTCTTAGGCCACATGCAAACTGTGGACAGTGTGGTTAAAGCTCAGTGTATTACCTAGGACACGAGGGAGCCTGTTTTATGGCCCAGGATCATTAGTGTTACCAGTAATCAGTTAAGACAGTAGCTTAAATCTGACTCCCCATTTTCATTTTGGATCATCTGAGGTTTAAAGTTGGTCTTAAGTTGTTAGGTTCTCGTTAGACTCCCTCAATAGATGTAATTCCAGAGACTTTTCTCCCCATTTTTGTTCTTCTGTGTACTCAATATTTAAGGTTAAATTTATTGTTTAATGTTATTGTATTTTTCTTTTGGTACTGCCATGATACAGGTTTTGAGACTCACAATTGGACTCCTAAGACGCTAAGTGCTATATAGATTAAGTGTAGATTGCTCAATGTCTTTGAGAAATGTTTCTCTACTTGCACATATATTGCACATAGATCACATATATTTGCCTACTCCCTGTCTTCATGGTAAACAAGGTGTGGCAGAAATTTTTTGGTTTAGTTTGATTCCCACTCTAACTCCCTACAGAGGCTTAAAACTGTTTTTAGTTCAGGTTCCCTTCCTGCTGCTCTTGAATGTCAACGGCATATAGATGATGACGGCTGATAAGAATGTGAATAAGATAAGCATCAGCTGTACAACAGTTGGTGTTCATACTATAATCTCACAAGCACAGCTTTTACCCAACCCTACAGGTTGGTGAGACTGTAAAGCAGGGCATTAAGACTACTCTCTCTTTTTAGCTACTCTTTGTCCTGTCTTCTAACCCCTCCTCTCCAAAGCGCCCATGTGTCCTATGCCTGAAAGCCAGGTGGACTGGTCTGAATAGCTGTTTTCGCATGTGCGGTCCCCGCTTTAGGAGCGCTAGGACGTTGCTCTGGGTTACAGGCAGTCAGTCGGTGTCTAGTTACCTCACTTTGCAGTGTCACTAGGTTGTATTGGTGACCCTCTGAGTAAAGAACAGTGAAGGGAACAAGCACTAGTCCTAGGGCAGGTTCTGTGTTTGCTTTCAATCTCCTTTAGGTTTCGGCGGGGGGTTAGAGGTTCGTGACCTGAAGCTTGTTTTTGCACCTGTCCAGAATTTTTGCGGGAGCTTGGCCTAACTTTGATGAAATAGCCTTTGTGGACATGGGTGTTTGTTTTTCCAGGCTACTTGTAGGCTTGTTTGACAGAATCTGGACTTGGATCTCTGGTTGTTCATGTTACAGGAAGTGTTTCCAACTATGGATGATTAAGCTGTAAGGTAGGAGTCGACCCCTAAAGGCATGGCAGTAAAAGAGATATGAGGAATAAATGTGCGTAATATCCTCTCACACCTGTTCCTTTATCGGCTAATTATGACCAAGACATATAAATGTTGTCTTAATAGAGTGTGTGCATTATCATATCTTAATAATTATGTGATTTCTTTTTTTTTTTTTTTTTTTTTTAACAATTTTATA
>KV751335.1:3525280-3545520 GCA_001698575.1 Mola mola
ACACTGAATCGACTCCTCGTACAAGTCACGATCAGTCAGTCACTGACCCACAACAAGAAGAATCTCATTGACTGAACTGGAGCTTTCACACTTAACAGGTCAGAATCCCATTTTAATGGGATTGGGCTTGTGTAATTAAGAAGCCATGGCTTACTATGAACAAAGTGGGGCTCAGGCTTAATGAGTATAGCACAGCGCCACTACACAGCACTCCTCCCCCTCTCTGCCCAAACTCTCACTAACCTCGTCTTCTTCCTGTCTGCTCTCTTCTCTTGGTTTCTGCTCTCACCTGTCGGGACACCTAGGACTTCCCAGGGTTAAGCGATGACTTTTATGGATCAAAGAGTTTGAGTAAGTGTGTGGTTGTACTGTTTAAAGCAGCTGTCCCCTGAGCTGAGAGAAAAATGCTTTGTCACTGCAGACCCAGCTGGAAATGCTAAACCACACACATTTAGAGTGACAGACAAAGAGAGAGACCTATGTGCGTGATCACACGACCTACTCAGTATCCACCGAACATACAAAATATTCATTCTTAAGCGAGGGTGAATAAGCTTTACACTGGCTCTAAATATCTGGGTCCTTACGATTAATGTTGAGCATAGTTTTGTCAGATAAGGTCAAACAGAAGGTGGAATTATATCCTTCGCTAGAGCAGGTCCAGTTCCCCTGAGTTGGCCCGCTCTGCCTCCTTCCTGTAGTTGAGACAATGCTGTATGTTTTCTTTGTCTTTTCCCTGATCTATGATCTGCTGCCACTGACACATGTCTAGCAAAAGGAAACACTCGCTAGGGAAATGTAGGTCATTAGGGATATTGTCACAGGAAACACTTAAATTTCCTATTGCTTGCACCTAAAACCACTTCCCTAATATTATGAGTGCATGGCAGCTGCACCAGACAAGACTTCTGCTTTCTTTATCCCCTTTTATTAATGGTGTACTGAACAGCTGTGCTCTTTTATCCTAAGATCGATGAGGAAGGTGAAAATCACTTCTCCTCAGAAAAATTTAAAATTTATCTCTTGATTTTCTGTGGTTGTGTTTAGCTGTAATTTGCTCTCTTTTGCTTTTGCAGAATGCCTGACATCCAACAGTGACAGTGAAAGCAGTTCGAGTGAGTCGCTTAAATTTCTCATGGTCTATCTGGGCTGTTTACACTGCCTACATAAACAAATATCATTCTAGATGTCCTTTAAATAAACTTGTTCAATCACATCTGTAAACCTGTTTGAGTTTGTTTCTTTGAAATGACCTTTTTTTTTTTTGGCGCTATTACAGAGGGACAAGAGGACACAATTCTTTCCTATGAGCCAGTCATTCGACAGGAAAGTGAGTGAATCCCTTCTGCATAAAACCAAATAATACAACGGATTGTGTACGTCTGCCTGTATCCTGACCTGTCTGTGTCTCCTGTGCAGTCCACTACACAAGACCTGTTATCATATTGGGTCCAATGAAAGACAGAGTAAATGATGACCTAATCTCTGAGTTTCCTCACAAGTTTGGCTCCTGTGTACCCCGTGAGTTCACAGTAAACACACATATCCAGACAGTACGCTAAATATAACAGCAGCGACGAAAATAAACTTGTTCCATTGCACCCCGTAGATACAACTCGTCCAAGGCGAGAGAATGAGATGGATGGACAAGACTACCACTTCGTGGGCTCCCGAGAGCAAATGGAGAAAGACATTCAGGATAATAAATTCATTGAAGCTGGCCAGTTCAACGAGAACCTCTACGGGACGAGCATCTTGTCTGTCAGAACTGTAGCTGAGCGAGTATGTTTCTCTGTAGGACTGGAATGGGTTACCACATGGGGTTTGGTAAATAATGGGTGTAACCAGAGGCATGCTGGTTTGTCTGCTGAAGTGAAGCACATACATTTATATAATTAATTTTTCCATCTCCCAAAAATGTGTAATTTTTTGCAGCATAACAAGAGCCAAAATCTTGAATGTGTGACCTACTTTTATAGCGTTTTAGTAACAAAACCTATCTCTATCTGCCCAAAGGGTAAACACTGCATTCTGGATGTGTCTGGAAATGCCATAAAACGACTGCAGCAAGCACAACTTTATCCGATTGCCATCTTTATTAAACCAAAATCCATTGAGGCCCTAATGTAAGTTTGAACTACTGTACAGTAGTTTTATTTCTTTTTCTTTATATAATGCTGAATGCAGGTGTGTCTGTGATGCTAATTTGTTACTACTATTTTTTTTTTTTTTTTTTCTTAGGGAAATGAATAAGAGGCAGACATACGAGCAGGCCAATAAAGTGTTTGACAAGGCAGTTAAGCTTGAGCAGGACTTTGGAGAGTATTTCACAGGTTGGTTTCACTACCCCCTTTTTTGGTTGGGTCGCTGATAAATAATTGTATATAGGATTAATCTGTCCATTATTTTAAGTTTAATTGGTTGGTTAATGTCCTAAAATTTATTTATTTATTTTTTTTTAATAACTTCATGACAAAGATTTGAAGAAAAAAAAAAATATCCATATGATCAAATTAATGTTTTCAGTTTTTGTTTTTTCAATCAACATTCCAAAATTTGTGATAAAATGACACTGAACATTTGTAAAACTGAGACCAGAGAACACTTAGCATTTTTGCTTGAAGAACAAATGACATAATTGGCATTTTACAGTGGTTATAGCAGATTTATTTGTATTCTTAGTTTTAACCTATAACCAAAATCTTCTGTGTTTGCAGCTATTGTACAAGGTGACTCACTAGAGGAGATCTACAACAAAATCAAGCTAATCATCGAGGAGCACTCTGGTCCCTATATCTGGATTCCTTCCTCAGAAAAGCTCTGAGCACCCTACCGTCCCATCTGCGTTGGTGCAGAGATCCCCTCCTGCCTCCCAGAGACCCTACCCGAGCCCAAATTGTCCCCCTCCTCATGTCCTTTTTGCAGATATGTTTCATATCAAGTTTTAGTGTCATCATTATGTTACTCTCTAAATGAAAAAGAAGTCTTATCACCATTACTGTAACTGTGCACACCCCTGCATGAGGTTCTCAAAAAAATCCATTCAAGACTGGAAATGCCATTTCAAAGGAATTTGTCAAATTAAAGCAAAAGGGAAAAGGAATAATTGCTTTTTGTGAACTTGGACTGACTAGAGATCAATATGTTTCACAGATATCTGGAGCGAGGAGTTGGAATTTAAAAAGTAATTGCAGGGAAATGGAGACAAATTGTACCAAGTTGGAACACTTTGTAAATGTTCATCAAATCACATTTGAAAGGACACACAAGATGAGAAGACCAATCAAGGGTTGTGTTTTTGTTTTTTGTTTTTCTTATAAAAGACTGGATAAAATTTAGCCCTGTTGATGGTACTGTTTGGAGAGTCAACTCTCTTGTTCATAATGACTGAGGAAAATTAGTGGATCCTAAAAACTGGTGATCTATTTATCACAAACCCGCTTGCTGTTTGGTCATCTGCCAGTTGTCCGTTGCTGCAGCTGATAGACATCTTGGGAGGCAGATCAAAAGGAAAAAAACGCGTTGTGAATCTCTACATTTATATAATGGAATCACAAGATTAAATGATAAAGATCCCACTGAGATTTTACTACATATTAAAAGTACACATTTTACACTTCACTAGAATTGTCAATTTGGAGGGCTGTTAGATTTTTTTTTTTTCTTTCTTTCGTGGGATTTCTTGCTTGTGGTTTTTAGCTGCTCTGTGTAAAGGAGGGGGGTAGAGGAGTGTAACTGGGCTCTCTGCAAAACACCAAACTGCCTTACATCAAATACAAATTCTGTTTTTTGACTTCATGTTGTCTTTTAAGGAGGCTGCATGCTATTGATGAGGATAAGTGGGGGAAATGTTCTTACCTTTTCATGCTTTTCAGTGACCTCCAGCTGCCAGGAGGCCAGACTTGAGTGCAATACATTAAACAAAGTCTCACCTCTGTTGGCACCTTTCTAACCTGTATTTCAACCTTACCTATAATAATTTGGCTATTGGATTACAGTTTGGACAGCCAAAGCCTCTTAACTCCTGTTGAGCAGCAGATCACCCGATTACACTCTCTGCCTTCCAAGAGGATTCTTCTCTGATTGAATGGTCACATGGTACTGTCCTATCTGCCGCCATGATGGTGGTTTTTAAAACGGGTAGAACAAGACAATAATTGTATTGGATATCCTAACAATTAAAGAGTCATTATAACCTGTTTTGGATTGTCCCCCTGTCACCCTACCAAAAATAACACTAAAGATGGGTTTTATTAAACCTACATGCTTTGTGTATCTATGAACGTATGAATTCTTTATGAATCTGTTGTTGACATGTGCACCACTGTGTTGAGCTCTTAGTGTGTCTGGAAAGAGTTAAGCCAGCTCAGTAACGTACACCATTTCCCCCTGCAACCGAATGGCCAGGTCTGGGCAATGATCCAGAGTTCATAGTTGGCAAATGTGAACAAATAAGTACTTACGCTTTGTTAAAGGCATTTTCAACATAACTGTAAAGGCTGTATTATGTGTCTTCTCTTTTCCCCGAGGTGGGGAGCTTGTTCAAGGCGCTTGGTGTGGTAACTTTTTGAGTCAGCGCTTTGTCGGCACCAGGATTTAATTGACCTGCTCCACCCTGCTGTGCACACCTTGGCACTGTGTGATCATGTGTGCATGTCGAGTGAGAATGTCTGAAGGAGGAGTACTGTGGCCCCTGATGGTTCTCGCTTTTTTGACAAGCGCAATGGGATTTTTTTTTTTCTTCTTTGAGAGCTAGACCCAACTGGAAGGGGTAACTCAGACCTCTGGGTCCCCTGCTCTCTCCCACCCACAGAGCACCTGTACATGCAGGCATTTTTCTGAACAGGTGTGCCCACCTGCCAGGCACCACTGCTAAACCAGCTGTCATTACCTGTGTCAAAACCAGAGTTCAGGGAATAACCGAAGGGAACAGAGCCATTTATAAACTGCTTGCAGACTGTTTTAAAGGGTGTGGTAGCTGTACTATGTAAATAAGCCCCCGGCAGATCCCCCCTCCTCACCTGTGCTTCATGCATGTGTGAATCAAACTGGGACAAACATGTTTTATAGACCACAAATGTCAGGTAAGTAAAGTTTGAGCTACTCTTGAGATATAATTTCCATACAAATGTGCTGTATTGTTGGTATTTCTCTTCAAATGCCTATTGGAAAACTAAACTAGTCAGTTGGGAATTCACTACCCTCACATAGGGCCTGTCTACATGTGATTTCTTGTGGAACGTGTCTGGGTGTATAGATTTTTAAAAATATATTGTAAAGTAGTGAGAAAGAGATGCAGGCAGAAACCTACGCAGAATCACAGAACGAGGAGCATTGATCAATACGTCATTCCTCTCTGGTGTTTAGTTGAAATACAGCTGACTGTTAATGTATGTGTTATTCATACCTCAGTCAGCCATGTCAAATCCCAAAGAACTTGATTTCATTTTACTCCTTCCATTGAGGTTGTGGAATATAACAAAATGGAACCTGAATGCCTCTGTGTGTATAATTGATGAGGGTCTTTGTTCTGATGAGAGAAATTATGACATATATGCTTTTATTTTGGGGTTGGGGGCGGGTCAGGGTTCTTGTTTATACTTTTGGGTGATGATGTTTATGTTCTGGCACATCTGTGCAGTAAGTGCTTGCAAACATGAACCCTTTGATTGTACAGTAGTTTCCTCCCTGTCACTGCAGGTGGTACAGCCTATGGGGACACTTGGCCTCATGGTCTTCTCTGTCCTAGTCATGAGGGAGCACAGTCCTGCTACTTTTGGTTGGGGTTTTATTTCAGGACTTGACAAGAGTTTATTTGTTTGAAAATAAAATATGTGACTCAGTTATGATTTCGATGTGCTTGTTATTCTGCTTTGAAAGTAATGGAAGTATTAGAGTTAAACTGAAAACTTAGTTGCCTTTATTTTTGTAAAGAAGACAGAAAAATGGTTGAAAGGGTCTAAAAGCAGGACAAAATCAACCTAGGGACAAATGTGTCCTAACCACCAGTATACTGGAAAACCTGTGATTTTAAAAAGCATTGAAGCAACAATTTATCAAACTGGAATATTTGCTGAACATTTTCCCATAACAATAATGAAATTAAGCTGTAACACCTCGTAAGAGGTAGTTAAAACCAGGTTGATAACAGCTGACCCACCCCAGTTTGGCTATTCCTCCATGATGATGTTCTTCTTGGCTCTGTCCAACCTGTCCAGGACTTCACTGTAGAGACCAGACATCTGTGGGGACGCAAGAAAATAATGCCTTCAATGATGGTCTGTTGTGTCATTTTAACGCTCCTCTGCTAATACAACCACCATGTTGTGCTTCATGCTCTCCCCTTTATCAGTTCTGTACCTGTGTCTCATAGCTCTCCTGAAGGGATCCCAGGTGGCGGACAAAGCTCATGGCGAGGCTGCACCACTTCTCGGCCTCGGTGTAATGAGCCAGGCTGTACAGAGAGATCCCTGTGTTCCAAGCCCGAGTCAGTAACCACAGGGTCTCCATCTCTGGCAAATCAGTCGGCTACAGAGAAGAGCAGGAAGATGTTCAAAAGGCCATTTAACGGAGGACACCTGGGTAACTCAACTTGAGCCAGGCGATGCAAGTGACATATGGAAGGAAAGCTGTGTTTTTATTGGAAAAAGCTTGTGAGTATCATTCATCCAATCCCTGCTCGACTGTTAGCCTTTACTAAAGCTTACAAGCCTTAAACGGATTGCAAACAAACTTGGGGGTTTATCATTTCTAAAGTTTCATTCATTTTTCCCAACACTTTAGTCTCGGGCTTTCACTTTGATCCAAAGAATGCCACAGCTCTCGAGTAATAACCCAGTATGAAAGGGGGGAAATATGCGCTGCCTCTAAAGCAGCGTAATGTCTCAATAATTTGATGCCTCTTTCAGCGATGCATTTCACCGGTAATGATGACTTGTGCAGCACATTAACATTCAAATTGGCAGGAAGGGGGTGGTGAATGGAAGCATCTGCTAATTCAAGTGCTGCTGAAAGCCCATTGATAAAAAAAGGCTTGTGGAACAGCAGGCAGGCATGGAGTGGAAGGGGGGGTTAATTATACAGCAGGGAGAAGTTTTGTTGGAGGGAACAGGAGGTGGAATTCGAGGGATGGAGGCATGCGATTGGTGCTGACTCACTGCAGCTGCAATAATGGACAGGGCCTCCTCATAGTAGTCCCACACTTCCTCGAGCACACGGGCCTCCACCTCTGACACACCACTCGGGAGGGACAGCTTGATTAAGCTGTGAATGCATTTACTAAGACAGGGACACAGAAACAGTCGTGCAATCAGGAGCGCTTTTTATTCTAATAAGCACTTTGTGGAAATGGATTGTTGATGAAATGTCAAGGGTATTTTCATGCAGAGTAGTGATGGGCATGCCTGCAGCGAGCTAGGTCGACCTGCGGCTTTTTCCTGTACAGAGAGAGAGCAATTCTCAAGGCTTTCTTGCATAGCAGGGGAAAGTGGGCTGGAGGCTCCATGGCTAAAGCTACAAACAGGAGAAAACATAAATGTGCAAATGCAAATGTTAGAACGTGTCTGTTTTTTTAGGCAGAGTCGGCCGAGATACCAATGCAAAAAAGCTTTCTTTAATACCTGCAATAGTCTCTAGCACCTTGGTTTCAACATTTTCAAGCTCCAACACAGACTCCAGTACTGTCTCAACCTTGCGGTCATTCATTTTAGCACGAGCCTCAAATTCATACAGCAGCAGCAGCGTGTCTGTTGGGTCCATTGGGAAGTTCCCTGTAAGTACGGTATAAGATGAGCTTCGTCTGAAGACATTCAAATAAATGTTATTCTTCACGTACCTGATGCTTTCAGGGTTTTCCAGACCTCCCGACAGATCTGAATCTGCTCCAGGACCTGAGTGAGCTCCTCAGTCTGGGAGCCAAACACAAACAGATTCATCATCGCCATCTAGTGTTCATTTCCACTTCAAAGGCAGAAGGATTAAAATGAAACACCCACGCCAGCACTAGTAATGTTGTTAGTTACCTCTCTTCTTTGCTGGTATTTGCTGGGACATTTCCATCCATGTGGATGGAGAGCATGCTAAATGTAGGAGATGGGCAGCGAGAGTGGGTGGCACACCTGATCAAAGAGATGAGACCTCCTGCAGAGCTCCAGAGAGGCAGCAGCAGCCATGAGCAGACACGTCTTCTGCCCCATCAGGAGTGTGCGATCGGGAGGACACAGCTGGGACAACTGCAGGTTCACACACATTTAAACATGCGTGACAAAGAACTGTTAAACAGCATGGCATTTCTCAAATACTCTGCTTCAGTGTTTGCAATGAATTGCAATGACATCAGAGACGCCTCAATCGGTCCATTTCTGATGGATGTAGCCATACGATGTTCGTACTAAAGAGAAGGTTCACACTACAATATAGATATTTTTTCCCCTTATGTGCTGTTTATAGATCTTGAGTGTTGGTCAAGATTGCTCAGATTTAGACATATTGACTTTAGAGATTTCTGGTATCTATACCAATAATAAAAAAAACTGTAAAAGCAACCTCTCTTCCAGAAAAAGCACAGATCTTGTTGGGAGCAGTTTCCTGCAGGAGCTACAACGTCTCTACACTGAATCACCATACAGAGAGAAACACACATCCACTCAGAATGAGGGATTGGATGCGATGTTAACATTAATGGTGTCTTGCCTGGTAAGAGAGCACGAAGAAATCCCTCATTCTGTCAGGGCAGCTCTCGCAAAGCAGTGCTGAATTCCAAGCTGTAACGGGGGACAAAACCCAACACACGGAGACGAAATGAAGTCGTGGCAAGATTTTAAATGACAGCAAACCACTTCTGATTGACTTTTAAGTACCAATCTTCCTGAACCAATTTGCTTCTTCTGCACGCTGCTCAACTGTCAAGCAAGACGGGCGTGAAACTTCCTGCAGAGCTGCGGTGATGGCAATAATATGTTTGTGTGTCACCATGATGCACATCAGACGCTGTAACTGACACATTTTTTCCCAATGATGAAAAGCAATTTAACTCCTGTCCAACCTGTACTCACCCATTCTCAAATATGGCTGCAGGACATCCAGATTCACACTGCTACATGTAAGGCAGTAAATTCTGTGTTTAGATGTTACTGAGAAGCAACAATAATGGTAAGTTTACTGCTTTCTCTTCTCCTCACCTCATCTCATCACTCGACTGTTCCACTGTGGAGAGCACGAGTCGAACCAAACACCTACATAAAAATTAATGGAGAAGCTGGTGTTTACCTCCTTTATTTCACCTACTAACTGTAATATAGAGACACACTTTCAGGGAAGAGGCAAGAGAATATAGGTCAGTGGATCATAGAGGTGTATAGAACAGACTCACTACGATCTCAGCACTGTTGTCGCTTTGTGTGTGGAAACTCAATCATGTGTTTTTTACACAGCCTCAACACATGAACACTGAATGTTTCAAAATAAATGAATAAAAATGTGCTACCTCAAATAAATTATGTCTGGTCTCAAAACAAACTGTAAGCAAATGTATTCAGCTATCTGGAAAGCAAAGAATAGAGCACACATGTTGGCAGAAAATGAGAGAAAACTTAAAAAGTACTCACAAATTACTCAAATGTGTGTGTACATTTTTTTACAAATATGTCCATTTTCCTATTTAAAGTACTGGGACTTCTCCAAAAAAAAAGCATTTCCAGCCTTAATGTCAAAGGTGTTTCATCAGAACATGTGTAAACTGTTTATTTTTGGTATTCATTTCTATATGTGTGTACGGTCAAAGTTGTCACTGACCTGAGAGCAGACAGTACCTGAGCTTCATCTTTGGAAGTTTCACACAAACTCTCCAGTGCCTTCATGGCGGTTTCCTGTTGTTCATTCTGTTACAGAGGAACAAACATCCTCATTGTTCACACCATCACCCACCAGTCATCACGGTCATTAAGTATATCAAAGATTGGATTTCCACTCTTGTTCTATTAAAGGAAAAAATGAAGCTATAACCCTCACAAACACTAATAGTTTATTTTTTTATTACTTCTAAAGATCCCAGTCAATTTAAATTTTATTGTTATAGTAATATTAAATGCTTGATAACTATTTAAGATGAATATTTTATTTTTTGACTGTTATATTTTATTGATCTTGTCCTGAAATGCTGTAACATTTACAAACATCGGCAGTCCTGCTGTCTTCTCCAGATCCCAAATCCTGTTGCATAGGCGCCCAAAGACATAATGCCTTACTGACTAAACTCAAGTTTTCAAAGCCCTATGACGTCATAATAATACCATAAGGTTGGGAAATATGACAGTAATTAAAAGATACACAAACTGATGTACAGAGTCCCGTGAGTCGTACTTCTAGTGCAATCTGAGCAGCCAAACTGAGGAGACTGGAAGCAGCTTTCTCAGACACCAGTAGTCTGTCCTCACTGGCCACAGGACTCTTGGACAGAACTCCCATTGCATTCACTGCCTCTGCAGCTAGGGTAAAATGACAGCCTGCTGAAAATATAGCTGTACATAGCTTCTATTTCATACCCATCACACAGTTAATGTTTCACAAATACCTTTCTCCGCATTGTTCTCCAGCACAGCAATCTTGTAAATGTTGAACTGAGTAAAAATGCTGTCAGGATCACATCTGTGTGCTTCTTTAATTGCATCTTTGGCCTGATAAGTACACAACACTCACATTAAAAAAAGGAGAGCCACTGGACAACACATTTATCTCCCTGACTTGCTGTAGTGGCTCATGTTGTCTCACCTTTTCCAGTTGTTTAAGTTGCAGGAAGCAGGAAGCTCTGTTCCTCTGCAGCTTGGCTAAGTTGGGCTCCATCTGACCTGCTTTGAAGAAGCTCAGCGAGTAGTTATACCACTGAAGAGCTTCAGAATAATCCCTGGCCTGGGAAAATATGTTGACCATTAACTTATCCTGCATTTATCATTGTGTGGAAAGTAAATCTTTGCGCCTGTTGAACCCATTTAAGAACGACTGGCAGCCACGGTGTACGGATTATTGACGACCAATAGTTACTAAGGCAAGATTTAAAGGCAGTGTGGGAATATTCCTGACTTCTGGCTTTAAGGAATCCACAGCACCGAAGCAAAACTACATAAACACTGAGAAAATATGCACAGGTCACAAAATAGGTGGGCCAACAGAAGACCACTAGCTGACAACTGTACTGATCACATGCCGATAACTGCACATAATTATATACTGTAGTCTAAAATGTCTTGTTATTTAAGGGTTGTGTTTGGCACACCTCAAAGTGTTTGGAAGCTTTATCCCACAGCATGACATGAAGACACGTGAGGGCCTGTGGAGACAGCTGTTTTCCTGTATAATGGCCTGTGTGGGTGTGAAAATGATAACAAAAAATACTTTAACAGAAAGGCACATCAGCAGTGCACTACCTGCATTTGTATCAAATTTGTCATTTTCATTATTAGCAGGCTCATTCTATAACTGGAAATAAAGTACCAGTGATGATATCCTCTATCTTCTGTTTGCCCAGCAGCTCCTTGCCTCTCTGCAGCAGGAGCTCAACATGCAAGACAAGAGCACTTCCCAGGTCAGGGGACGACTCAAAGTGCTGACACACACGTTTTATAAACTCAAACGCCAGCAGTTCTCTAGAAAAATCAAAATAATGGATATTGTTCAGAGAGGAACTGTGTGTCTCGGAGGTTGAAGATATTTATACACTGTATAGAGTAAAGCTCTGTGTGGGTGCTGAATTTCTAGAAGTCGGAGTGTGAGCTAAGCAGCTGAGGATTTTACCTGTCTTCAGACATGAGTAGGTTAACGGTGCCCAGACACTCTTCGAGAGAAACCTTAGCTTCCAGCAGATCATTAAGTCCTGAAATCGTATTTTAATGATCTGCTTTAAAACATTCATTTAACTCTGCTTAACTCACCCATAGACTACAACAGTTGGGGGGGTCCCACAATACTCTCCTGGAACAGTTTTACTGTGCATGGTTCTTCACCGTAGACTCGCAGTATTTCTGGGAGACTTTAATCATAACCTCTCAGCTACTGACACCCCACTGCTGCCCTTTTAGTAATGACGTTTTTTGCCAAGAATTGAATGAGGTCGAGTACTAACCTGCTCTGATATGCTCGTCTGAGGCCCCACATCTCAGGAGTATTCTGATCTTTAAGTACAGTCCAGATGTGCTCACACATTCCTGCCAAATTGCAGTGTAATTAGGTACACACAATCATGCTTCAAAATGCATTTATTAATCACAACGTAAGAATAATTTCTCATATCCCACCTTGTTGGCTAAGATGACAGCATCAAGAGCCTTTTCCTGAAACCTCTGACAGTCCCACTCTAAATAAACGGTGGCCAGGAGCCTCAAAACCTTGGCCTGTAGTCAGGGGCGATGTGACATTTAAGATATATTTCTCTCCGTGCCCACAGTTCGTACCAAATATTGTTAAGCACCGTCTTACCATTATTTCAGAACCAGGGGCATATTTCTCATTCATTCTGCCAATCTCATAGCTTTGGCTAAAAAAGAAGAAGAACAAATCCTGCTCCCACTGCATTGTTTACAACACTTTTCTTCAGAAATTAAACACTATTTTTACCTCAACCAAAACGCACTGTCCTCAAACTTTCTCACATTGTAAGTGTCTATTCCAAAGTTGTAGCACATAAGGGAGAGGTACGCAGCCTGCATTGAAAAACAGAGCATTCACAGCTAACATCCCACACACTTAATAGCACTATGTATTATAAACGTGAAACAACAACATATAGTGTTATAAAGGAGGGTTTTTTTTTACATCTTTCGGAAGCCGCAGCAGCATGTCCTTACAGCGCTGCATAAAGGCCACTGCTTCCTGGTTATTCCCTCGACTTAAGGCCTGTATAAAAAAGAGACACTTCTGCTTATTATATGTAGGCAAACAATATAAGAGTCCCTGTCAGCACACAATGACATTTTCCCCGCTCATTGTTTTTCAGTTCACATTTTAGCTGTGTCACACTTCACACTGCAAGTCCGTCAGAATAGCACTTCTTCAGCTGCCAAATATCACAAGAACAAATATTCACATCGAAGGTGTTGAACATCACATGAGCCACAGCTCACCGATTCTGCCTGGCATGAGAGAATTCGAAGTAGATCCTTTTCGACATCCTCCTTGGACGAAGTGAAGTCAGCTGCACCGTCACATCGAGACGTTAGTTGGCTGTAGAGGGTCTCCAAGCTCTGAGGATGTTGTACGGTGAATAATTTGTTAAGACAACACCTGTACTGTTCGCTTTCCCAGTTTGACATTTGGGTTCTTTTCTTCACCTTGACGGCGAGTTTTAAGAAGATATCTGCCTTATGGGGATTTTTACAGTCCAGCCAGGTTCTCCCTGTTTTCCTGGCCATCTGTAAAGCTTAGACACTTAGAAACAGCCCTCATCCTGTTGAAATATTGAACACTCATTCAGTAGAGGCTGCCTACAACATCTCTTACCAGGATTTGCTTGCGAATGACGCCCTCTGTTGGATTCTCAGGCTCACAGCAGTACAGCAGAGTGCACGCCACATGACGCACTGTGAGGGTGATGACAACATTTGAACCGGACGTGACACAGCTACTGCCTTTTGAAATTCTTAAACATTTCAGATGTTTTGTCTGAGTGTTGTCAAGAGTTTGTGATGATCAAGCTAGGATCATCGCTGAAATTCTCACATTTAATGAATGGGATACAGCAACCAAGAGTGTACCTTTGGCTCTCTGACTTTCAGTTATAGCTGTGCCCACGTTCTTAGTAACGGCCCAGTTCCACAGCTGGATGGCACACTCCTCAAGCTGTAATATGAGTAACGCAAAGCAAATAACGCTCACATTCTTCCAACTTATGAGTCACATGAAGTTACAGGTTATATCTGAAAATAAAATTATTCACTTATTTACTTTCCAAAAGAAAGCATTTACAAAAGGTAGTCTATATTCTTGTAGTTTTTTTTATCTACCTGGGGATCTGGTATGTTGGGAAGATTTTCCAGGCCAGAGACTTCAGAGAAGAGTTTCTCTATCACTTCATCATAACTTGTCAGCTGTTTCTGCAGCAGGTGCTCTGTGAGGCCTGTGTATGGGGAAAAAAAGACACGCTGACACAGGACACAGTCATGTGTATCACGATATGGCAGACATCACAACGCAGGACACGGTCATGTGTGTCACAATATGGCACACATCACAACGCAGGACACGGTCATGTGTGTCACAATATGGCACACATCACAACACAGGACGCGGTCATATGTGTCACAATATGGCACACATCACAAGGCAGGACACGGTCATGTGTGTCACTATATGGCACACATCACAACGCAGGACACAATCAAAACACAGGACACAGTCATGTGTGTCACGATATGGCACACATCACAACGCAGGACACGGTCATGTGTGTCACGATATGGCACACATCACAACGCAGGACACAATCAAAACACAGGACACAGTCATGTGTGTCACGATATGGCACACATCACAACGCAGGACACGGTCATGTGTGTCACGATGTGGCACACATCACAACGCAGGACACGGTCATGTGTGTCACAATATCGCACACATCACAACGCAGGACACGGACTTGTGTGTCACGATAGGGCACACAATGGGAGACAAAAGGTCATCTTATTCCTGCCTTTTGATTGCTATCACAAACAACAAAGTAAACAGTAAACATCCACCCTAGTGATGTTGTCCAATCAGCAACAGGAAGCACATTTCTACCACTCATTCTACCACTAGTGGAGCAAAGATTTGTGTTTTTAAAATTCTACATGAAATTTTACTATACCTCGTTTACTTTTGTCTTTTATGGTTATTGAGAAGATCTTTTTGATGTATTGTTGGAACTTCCTGTTGAGCTTAGAACTTACATTTTAAAATAATATATTAATATTTTAATGCTGACCACGGTTTACTCGGTGTAACATAGTCAGTCATAAATGCATCATTCATTCATTCATTTTCTACCGCTTATCCCGTTAGGGGTCGCGGGGGGGCTGGAGCCTATCTCAGCATCTTGGGGCGAAGGCAGGGTACACGCTGGATGAGTCGCCAGTTCATCGCAGGGCTGACATATAGAGACAAACAACCATCCACACCGGGCAATTTAGAATGACCAATTAACCTACCCCCAGATTTGCATGTTTTTTTTGAAATGTGGGAGGAAGCCGGAGTACCCGGAGAAAACCCACGCAGACACAGGGAGAACATGCAAACTCCACACAGAAACGTCCTGACCCGGAATCGAACCCAGGACCTTCTTGCTGTGAGGCGACAGTGCTAACCACTGCACCACTGTGCCGCCCAAATGCATCACATTCTCCCAAATCCCAAGCAGGTACTCTTGACTTGGAGGAAATAAAAAAAGTGAACAACATTATGCAGCTGTGACCCATGAATGATTGTGGTTGTCAAAATTATTAAATATGTTCAAATTCTCGATGGAAAGTTCTTTATAGGGCCTTAATTTTACATTTTGAGTTTTCTAAACCAACTAGATTAGCTTACGTAAGGTAAATCGCGCCATTTCAAGGTCTTTTAGTTGTTGGCACCGTAACGTATAGCATTTACATTAAGACTACAGCGTTGTAATATGACATTAAAAGTCCGTTTTAATTGATTTCGATCGTGCCGGAGGCAGCGAAAGGAACGACATTAATTAGGAAAAGTCAAAGAAGAGATAACTTGCTAGATATAACGAGCTAACTCTAGCTAGCTAGCCAGCTTTAGCTAATGGCAGGCAAAGTTTCGTATTGTTAGCTTGCTTTACTACAGCTGGACATTGTCGCCAAAATATCCTTAAACCAATAATTACAATGAAAGTAGCCAGCCGTTAGACCTAGAATGTTGATTCAGATACTCACATTTCACAGTCGACACAACCTGTTCCATATTTGAAGTTTCACTAAAAGGACTATCTGATTTACTTGCAGCGGGTCCAGGAGTGAAACGACCTGAAGGTAACAACATGTCGGTTTTGGATTCCTGTTAGCTCAACTAGGGATTTTTAAAATAAAACCATTACATTTTTTTTATTACACACCAGTATATGTAAAGAAACCCATTTTACAACCATATGTACGTACATTTAAGTGTTAAGTGTTTATTTCTTACACAAATTTAGCAGAAGAACTGAATTGCAGGTCTACATTTATTTACAACACATTCTCCAAAACTTTTGGAAACCAATATTTTTGTTTTTACTGGGTTATTTTAGACCCATGTCTGTTTATTTCTCACATTTCATTCTGTTTTTCTTTTTTCTTTTTTTTAATAAATTGCATTAATTCTTGCTTGAATATATTTCTTTAGCTTTAATTTCAAGAGTATTGCCCCTTTCGGAATTTCTACAATTTTACACAAAATCCCCCATTTTCAGAGGCTCAAAAGTATCTGGACCAATCACTGACTGGCAGTTTTATTCTAGGTAATCCTTCCTTATTCAATGTTAAATTGAGAAGATAAAAGATCTGGAGTTGATTCTCGCACTGGGTAACTGTTCTCAATATGAGATCCAAAGGGCTGCTGTTGCAAGAGAAGGAGGCCGCTTAAAAAACAAAATGAACCGTTCAAAGGGATCAGCAAAACAGGAGTTATCAATTCAACAGTTTGGTACATTCTTAAAGAGAAGGAATCCACTGTCAACCACAGTAACACCAAAAGGCCTGAAAGACCACAAGGCAAACAATTAAATTGGATTATCACAGAATTCTTCCCTTGATGAAGGAAAACATCCATCCAAGTAAAGAGCACTCTAGAGGAAGTAGGTACCATTATCAAGAGACGTCTTCCCCAAACGTAAATACAGATGATTTACAACAAGGTGCAAACCACTGGTAACTCTCAAGAAGGCCATATTAAAATTTGCCAAAACATCTAAAAATGCCTGTCCAAGTAAACTTGTACCAGCATGATGGGAAGAGAAATATATGGAGCAGGAAAGGAACAGCTCATGATCTGAAGCCTACCACACTATATGTCAAACATGGCAGAGTCTTATAGGATGAACATCTATGGTTGGGAGAGGAACTGGATCACTGGTGTTTATCGATGATGGGACTGCTGATGGAAGTCTTGGGATGAATTCTGAGGTGTATAGGGCTATAGTCTGTTCATATTCAGCCAAATTCTTCAAAACTAATAGGACGGTGCTTCACAGTGCAGATGGATAATGGCGACCCAATATCTTCACAAGGCACAGAAATTGGATATTCTTCAGTGGCCAAGTCAGTGACCTGATCTCAACCTAAGATAGCAGCTTTTCAGTTACTGAACCCAAAAAACAGCAGCAACTGAAGGTGGCTCTAGTGAAGGCCTGACAAAGCATCTCTAGGGAGGATACTCAGAATTTGGCTATCTCTCTAGTGTGAAATAATGTAAAGTAAGAGTGCAGTGGCAAAATAACAAAAATGTTCTCACTGTCCAAACACTGAATGTAACTCTACTTGTATGTTGTTCTTGACTCGGCAATAGGGGTATTGAACACATAATAGGTAATAATTGATTCCAGAAGCCTTTAGTTTTCCGTCCAGCGTAGACTTATGTAAGCACCCATGGTTTGAAAAATAACTTTTTATGTTATTGCTGCCTTACAAGAAATGGTTTTGTTTAAATTGCGGATATTTCACAACATTTGTGCAATAAAGTTATACTGACTGCTTCCAAAACTTTAGGATGAATGGGGTCTGGAGACTTTGTGATCAGCAAGGCAGGCAGTCAACCCCCCCAAACTCCTCTCCCGAAGAAAGGGTATTTCTACTGCTTCATTTACCAAAGACCACTTTGTGGTTGGAGCAAATGAAGAATACATGCTGTGTGTGAAGAACCAGTTAGTCCCCTACAGTGTGTTTTTTTGAACACCGTTCTAAAATAAACTACTTTAAATCCATCCCTCACAGCTAGCAACTTCCAGCAATTGTTCATTAGCAGACTTATCTGTTGCTGTCTTGCCCTAGTTTTGGCCTCCTTCTCTTATAAGACACAAGGAGAGGAAGCAGACGAGGCAGTTTCGTGCAAACCTCAGTGTTTTATCATATTTTCTTTCACAAATATTAACCATTCAGACCTGATGGCCCGTCTCTTGTTGTCATTTCATTAAGACTGCGCTCAATGTCATGTAGGATTCCAAATCTACAGAGTGAGAGGAAATAATTCACTGGTCACTGCACCATTTTGTAGAAGCCAGTTTGATTATTTGCAAGCAAAGTGAGTTTGTCCACTTACCTGAGCACATGTACAGGAAACCTCGACACAACCAAGTTGTGTTTTACAAAATGGTGACCAGCTCAAGAGCATTCCACTTCTGAGAATTCCACAACTTTCCCGGAGACTGCAGAATGAACAGACATGTTCAGTTTTCATTTTCAGTTAAGTTGATGCAGGAAAAACGTGAAATCCCTTGTTTGTGATTGCTTATACCGCATGTCTTAAAGCATTAGCAAATAATCACAGTCTGTTCTATATGTCACAGAATGTTTCAACTTTTTTAGAATCGGAGTTGGAAGAGCAATATTTCAGACTGTAATATTTGGAATCATGCAGCAAAGGGACAACTTTGTTTGCCTCCTCTGGCCACTCAGATATGGACAATATTGTGTGTCATCCTCGAGTGATTCTATCAAAAAAGATAAATTTAAGTTAAACTTTGCCGTAACCAGTGTAGGAAATCTGTAGGAAATCTCAATTTTTTTTTAACCTCAGACTTAGAGCTAGCAACACATCTCTGGGATGTAGATAATCTCCTGTGTTCTCATCCTCCTACAGGCACAGCTAAGCAAAGTTCATCCCATTTCACCACTCCTGCTGCGCCTCACCGCTAATCAAGACCCAAGATGGCTGTCCAGTCCTGATGTGGGCGGAAAGGTGAGGACAGGATGTTCTTATTTACAGTGCCTGCTACTGTGACCTGTGGCAGCAGAGTAATTGTTGCGATGATTAAAAAAACAGTCTGCAGCACATCCACACGCGGCAGGGTACCGCTGGACAAAAGGCGATTATTTATATTGATATAGAAAAAACAGTGTATCCTGTTTCTGGAGCCAAAAATAAGTGCAGCAAATATTTATTCTACACATTCGTGGCAGATAGATTTCAGCTGATATCACAGTGATTGTTTACTCTTTATCCTTTTTCCTGTGGAGACTTGATAAGTGCTTGTTTAACCCTTAACCCTACACAGTAAGTTGATTTTATCAAAGGGTGATGTTACATGACAAAGGTCGGTTTAGTAACTTAACTCCAAATTGCCATTCAGAACCTGTCCAAGGCTTGGTCATTTTGGTATTAAACCCATGTCCACTCATATTGTGATAAAGCATAAGTGTTCTCTTCTCCAGGCTTTAAAAGAGAATAACGGCATTTGTCAACCATATTTCTCCAACTTTGAGGGTCTAAACCTCAACAAAATACATTTTTTTCAAATTTACTGACCTACAGTGAAACACACTACAGTGTAAAAAATACTGTGTAAATCGTATATTTCTGCTTCTTATCACTGACAGAGCTCTACAAACACGATCAGTTAATTGCCAAAGGGACACCATTTGACACTGCTTTCCAGTGATTAGGACAATTCATTTGTAAAGCAGGTTTATTGGTTTATCTTTCAGTAACATTCATTTTACAGACTATTTTTATGGCTGTTGATTCATAAAACCACGGAACTTTCACTATAGGTGAACTCCACGTGACTAGATACTTGCAGCAACATTCTGAGCATAGTTAGTGGTGAAAACAGTGATTTATTTCCCCAAATTGGTCCTTGCAGCCAAATATCATACTGGGGTGGTTTTCAAAAAAAGATGCATTTTGTGAAGTTCAGACTCTCAAAGTTCAGGAAATAGAGCTTTTTGTTTGTCATTGTACCCTTCACCTACATCAGCCTTTAAATGCACATTTTGATTACTGATCAATAATCTGACTGTGTAGACGTTTTGTCAAAGCACTGTCCCACATTATCGTTGCACTATTGATATCACGGTATTCGATCAAATAGTGCAATATTTTGATTTTCTGACATTCCTAGCATTTGTGAAGAGCTTTTGTGATCCGTGCTATGTATAACGATGGCATAAAAATATAATAGCGCCATCCTATCATAATTAAACTGTTCTCACAATGCTATTCAAGTAGGTACTGGGATGTCTGTTCTATTATCTTCCATGTTCACTTTTATTATTAAGTTATTCCCTTATCAT
>KV751335.1:3545569-3564462 GCA_001698575.1 Mola mola
ATCACTCCTCACACGTGATCTCCTCTGTAGCCCGGAGAAACAGTCTGCCCACCCTCTCTGAAGGGTGACGTTGCGTCCTTCCTCCGGGTTTCCATAAAACGTGCCCAAGTGCTGCGCGCAGGAGGCGAAAGGGAGCAGCTGTCCAGGCGCGCGCGAGAGGCGGATTGAGGCTGATTGGGCTCGCTTTTGTGGCACACGCGGCAGACAGTTAGACACACCGCAGACCACTCAGTCAACTTCGATCTAACGCATTAGAGGTTAATTTATCGCATTTTTTGGTAGGAGACGGTTTGTTGTTGGAGAGCACCTGCCCCGAGCATACAGCGGCACATCCGCCTCCTCACTGCGAGATCGGCTGGGGAGCTCCCCCGCCAAACGCGTCATGGCACACGGGAGAGTCGCCGCCACTTCTTGCATGTCCACCTGAGGGATTTTCCTGATTTCCTGATTTCCTGACGAGCTTTTCTCAGCGAAAAACACGAAGCCTTTTTTATTTTCTCACTCAAGCAAGGGATTTCTTTATTTGTGACATTTGGATATCGGCGCAGAGTTTACAGGATGGTCCCATCCGACCGCCTCCGCTTCTTCGTTGTCATCTTGTGCTGTTCATCACTCACAAACGGTAAGGAATTATTCACGCTCGCACAGAGGTGTTTTTGACGCTTTATGCGTGAAAGGATCCCCTCAGAAACTGCGTCGTTTCGGGGACTGACTGAACTGTCACAAGGATGTTGCTTCCTTTTTTTCGTCGCAATGATGGTACTTTGTCTGTCTTTTTAGAATTGAGCTCCAAGTAGCAGTGTCGAATTTTTTCCCCCGCAATTTCCTCTTCATCGCAGCCTTTGTGGAACATCGTCAGGCTCTTTCACTCAGTTTAAGACAAATTGCGTTCACAATTTGAGGCTGTCATTGGGCCTGCAGTACGCACGGAAGCCACTAGAGGGAGTCTTGTTCCGCTCCACTTGTGTGATTATTACTAAATTAATAAACATGTGACAGGTAAAGCAGATTGGCAGATTAAAAATTGGAATATAGCACTGAATTCAGTGATGAATTTTTGATTTGGTTGTTTTGGTGCTCCTTTCTCAGATTTTCTGAACATATTACAGTTTTTTGTTATTATATGTTCTGAAAAAGGTTTGTTCCGGGGATTGTTATCTGTGAGTGGACAGGATTAAACATTTTTGGAGGAGAGGGAGCATGTTTGTCCTGACAGTACAATCAGCATCATTGTCTCAAGCCACAAAGACAAGATGTAAAAGTGGATGTTCCTGCACCTTGTGCCAGGTCTAGAGTACCACTGAGATACACAGTGTGTCTTCCTCCCCATATGTAAATAAACAATCCATCCAAACAAAGGAAATACTTTTCAAATTCACCCCCACCGCCTCCAGCACTATCACACACAAAAACACACTTTGGGCCTATGATGCTTTGTCTGTGATGTTTTTACATAGGTTTCCTTCACTGTCCACACACATAGCGTGGGAAAGACACAGCGAGGAAATGAACAAAGGGGCAAGTGGCAGCCTTGAATTGTTCTGACAAGTAAAGGTCACAGAAATGTGACACACTACCTGAGCAGAAATTTCTTCCCGGAGCTACTTGTGCTGATACTGAGCTATGTCAGACTCCATCCACAACACAATGGCAGAGAGGAAAGGAGGGTATTGTCTCTGCATATAGGAGCCAGTGGCTGATAGAGCCATCAGTTACTGATGGTGCATCAAATTCTTTCTATTTTTGCTGAGGTTTGTCACAGATTTATCTTGGAACAGATGTCATGTTGCATCCAGTAAGTGATGGTGCAGTGTCATGAAGTTAAAGTGAGACATTCAGCCAGACCTGAATTTATTATAAGTCACATTTCGTCGTGATCATCTGAACTGTGTGGTAATTTGGCAGCATTTAACTAGCTTCTCATTCAAAAATGACCTTAAGTAAATTGTGTTGATTTGTGACCTTTCGACATGAATTTAAATGAAACCCTTATTGCAGCTCTCTGTTTACATTTCATAAAATGCTTGTGTTATACACACCAACATGTCCTACATCTGTGGCAAACCTGAAGGAGCAGGCTCTGTCTGAAGTTTTATATTGCTTTAGTCAGAGGTGTTTTAGGGCTCAAGCCAAAACGTTGATATAAAAGGCTTAGTGGATGAGAGGATGATTGAATTGGAAACTGCAAGCCTCCATATTGCATATTTTTTGGTGGGGGGGGGCTGCAGAATGTTTTTCTATAAGTCTGTGCTGCACCATAGTAGTCAAACGACTCTTTTCTGCAGTGCTTTCAAAGCCATCTTTCTAGCATGTTGGGTTTGATTGGCTTTGGAGTCTATCCTACTGGGACACTTGAGATGGAGTGGAAAATGGGAGTGATGAGAGGTCAACCCAGTGCAGTGGGGGCTCATTGCTCACGGACAGTACATCTGGGTTGAGGCAGGAAAAACACATCATACTTACACATACTCACCTGGACTGGGAATCTTACCAGCAGAGCAGAAAAAGTAATTCCTTTACACTGGAATATTTGGCTTAACAAATTGCTTTGTGTAGCCACTCCTATATGAGGTTTGCAGCATCTGTTCAATACTAGGCATATCCAGCATGGGCCAGCAATATATTTTCTTTGAATCCTCCATGAGATTTCAATTTCGAGGAGCTTCTGTTTGCCCACTTGTCTTAATAATACATGATAGAAGAGGAATCCTCTGGGTTTACTGTTTTGAGCTTTCATGCAGGTGAATCCTGTTGGCTCTACTTAACTTTATATAACCGAGAATGGCCACCCATCATGGCCAGATGTTCCACTAGTTTTGCTTCTTTTTTTAAGAGTCTGGGGCATTTTACCTCCAAATCTCCAAAGGCTCATATGGACTAATAAAAAAGGCACGCTCCCAATTGTTGTCTTAACCTTGTAGTTGGCAAACCAGAGGGGTTTCAGAGGGGCTGTGTGGGAGAGAGAAGTACACACAGACTTAGCTACTGGTAGCTGCTCCGCATATTTGCAGGTTGTCCTGTCCAAAGTGTCATCATTGAAACTCTATGCCCTAATCATTGTGAAGTTTTTGTTTTTTGTTTTTTTGGTCAAAAACAGCATGGATGCAGTGCTGCTCGGGTTTGGGAAATGTAGTCCCTCTGGTGTTCTACAGTTTGGAGATCTTAATTGTTCAGAATTGTTGATAAAGTCTTATCAAAACAATGGGGAAAAAAATACAAAGTTTATGTGTAATATTGTTAGACAATCAACAGAATAAAGCATTTATGTGCCATCCTTCATCTTGGTGGCTGCAGAATGGCGAAGATGACTCACCAAAAATGACAATGCACTCTTTTGTTTCACGTTAATTCACCCTCCATCCATTCAATCTTTGTTGTCACAGAAGAACAGGGAAAAAAACTGGGAAGATTACACAAGGGAGTCATCCTATTTTATTGTCTATTTTAAATTGAAAGGATTGCAAAAAGATGTGGTGGCGTCTTGTGACAGGATGGGAAGTACGGGGTGATGAGGTGTACTCAGTGCAAAAGAGAAGGGAATTCTGCACATTATTTCCCCTACTTGAATAGTCACAGATCTACTGGCAGTGTGTTGCAACACCAATTTCCCGTGCATTATGTCTCATTTTCTTTGTTCGTATAACATTACTCATTGCTCTAAACTCCAAATTATTCGAAATAATTACCAATAAGAAGCTGAATAATAATGTAAAAACTCAAAAAATCAAAGTCACCTCTATTTTACTGCATAATACACCAAAATAAATGCTAGTTAAATTAAAAAAAAACCCTCAATATTTGGTGAAAGACAAGCAATGAAGAAACACCAAATAATGTATTACTTTCGGGAAAATGTAATAGCACATGCAAATGTAATAAACATTGCCTTTAAACCATTCAAAAATGTGATTAAATGTAACATTATTGTTATAAATTGTATTCCGATTCAGATGGGTTTATTAAAATTTGATGGGTAATATAATAATTTTAAACATTGAGCTGATTGGGATGTTTTGTAATTTCAAAATGGGGTCTGAACAAAACAGTTTAGAACCACATCTTTAACTTTTAACACCCCTGAGGATTTATCAAATGTATGTTAGAACATGGCCTAATAGCTGAACCTTCATTAAAAAAAAAACCCTCCGTTTTTGTTATCGTTTGTTAGTTCTGATTAAATATTGTATTTTCTGGGCCATGAACATTTGAGAACAGTATAAAGTCAATCCTGGTAAGTCCCCCCCGAACCAGTGAATCTATTATTAATGTTTTCCAAACATGCAGTCCTGTGCCACTTCCCCTAATCAACGCCAAATGAGTGAAAAAGTCATACAAATGTGATCCTGGCCTATCGTTAATGAACTTGGCTCTATGTCAATAATCAGTTTGATGCTCTGCGAGTGGCTCAGCTCCCCATAGCTTGCTGAGAACTCAACGAATCCTCCCTCTCCCTCTTTGTTCCGTGCCTGCCCCCTTATTAATGGCGCTTGATGAGAACCAGCTTCAAGGCTCTTCAAGCAAAGCAAAAAAGCTATTTCTGTAATTTTTCAGGCAGAGGAATGCTATACACAGCTGTTATGGCAGTTTTGGAGGGGGGTTTAGGGGTGTTGGAACGCTTGCAGGGTCAGCGTTGTGCAGGCACTGGGGCAGGTGGGAGTTTTGAGGTTGTGTAGAGAGATAACTGCAGATTTTTTTTTTGTTTTAAGTGGGCTGCTGTGGTCCCCTGCTGATTCATCCATCTGTTAGAGAGAATAATAGTGGGGAAAATTGGGCACTTTTAATACATCTGCTGCCTTCCAGTGCAATCTGAGGTCAGACCGATGTTTTCATTTGTTGTTATGTGTGCAAGCGGATGCCAATACTCACACATGATGTGTTGATTTTGTGTTAGGAGTTAAATAAAGGTTGAGAAGGGTTCAGATCCAGTTTGATAGATTATTTGCTAGGTTCCCCTTACCAGCAGTTCAGTTAGAAGACTTTCAACCAGTTTATGAAGTGTGGCAAAAAAATTAAACCAATGCAGTTCTTAAAGATAATTGTTTAACAGTTTAGGCAAAATCAACAACAGATGGTTCCTTCACTTCTGAGTTGTATATTCTGTCAGTGAAATTCAGAGTTTGTGTTAATCTAATATTAAAGTACAACATGAAAGAGAAGAACCACATCCCTTCCCTCTGCATAACCTTGGACAATCGCACAATGATATTCTAATATTTAGGGAGGAAGTCGATATTGAGTGCGACTGCCAACACTGGCAACCGTCAGCTCATTCTTAGCACTGCAGCTGTTCTGAATAATAGACAAACACTAGCAAAACATGTGTTTTTTGTGTGTGTATGTGTGCTGGCATTTGTAAATGCAGGTGTGCGCGTGCATGCTTGTGTCTCCATCATGTGGTAGCATGCCAGCCTGGCAGTCAGCTGTGATGTAACACCGTTGTCCTTGATGATTCTGTGCCATAAATAAAGACACATGAGGAGGGTTGAATTGTTAAACTTGTTTTCTGGCCATAGTGACATGCTGCTGAAGGAGCCCAGAGAAAAGAAGGAAATCACATATGAAGCTGTGACAGCTCCTGGACAGAAGGGAGAATCACAGCATTTCCTATGTTGATTACTAGTTAGAAAGACCTCTCAACACTTAGATCTGGCTGTACACCAAGTTGAATGAAACATCTCAGCTTCATATTTTCCCTCATGGTAATGTTCCAATAGTTTTTAAAGTGCAAGGTCAATAATGAATGAAAAATAAATGAAAAAAATGTTACTGAAAGAGAGAAAGGAAGGAAACGAGACACTAGTTGGATCATTTTGGTCAAATAGCTGCTCAATGCATCATTCCCTTACTACCTCGATTCCAGCTGCTCTGTTTCTTTCTGCTTATCTCAGACCACAATTCATGTCAGCAACTTGTCCACTCAGCAGGCACAGAGACCTGGGCTGATACAGCAGTGTTTCCTGTTTTAGTGTTTGGTGTGACGGGGGCTGATGAAAACCTTCAATGAGCTCCTGTATGTGCGCATGTTTGTTGGGGTTTCTCACTAAATGTTCCCTGTGTGTTCGTATGTGTTCAACAGGCCATTTGGAGACAGAGCATTCACCTCAGATCCAACCGGATAACGACACTTTAATTCTTCAGAAGGATGATTCATTAAAACTCATATGCAGGTATGCAACACACCTTTTTGCATTAATTCCAGTGCAGTTAGTGTTGAATGTAACAAGTAGCCAGTAGTAAAATGCACATCTAGTCAAGTATTGTACTTAAGATAAAATGTGATGTTCTACTTTACGTGAGTAATTTCCCATTTCTGCAGCCATAGTTGCTTGGAAAAGTTAATGTTTTACATGGAAAACATGATGAGCTTACAACATAAACACCTAAACACAGCACATAAGATATTAAAAGTGGCTCCGCCTTAACAACTTTATAATGCTCCTCACATGTAAATGCATTAGTAACAACAATTAAACATGAAATCTTATTTTTTTTCTGTCAAGTAATTTAAGTTTTTATACTTTAGGTACATTTTTCAGGTAAAGGATAATACCACCATTGCATGTAGCTGTTGATACATAAATCACATTCACCCAAGAACATCGAAACGTTTTGTGATAATCTAGCATGTTTGTGGCACCAGTTTTTTTTTCCTTTAATTCGTCATTTGACAGAGGTTAGTGAGGAGATGAGGATACTTTTTCTGAACTGTCACTGCAACCACATAGTTTAGATTATGGTCCCAATGCGTGACTCAAAGGCCAGGGAGAAGATAAATGCAGCAGGCCTGGCCCTCAGGACACTTGCCCACAAAGAAGCAGACACAACCCTGAGGAGGAATCTGTGGCGGTGGTCCACATTTATCAGACTGTAGCCATTTCCTTTATGGGCATTGGGACCAAAGTGTGCTGCATTTACATTTGTTAGGAATTTAGAGAGTCTTGCATCATTTTGTAACCCTGCAAGGAATGTTCGGGAATTCACATCTAGTAAATGTAATGCTTCCCTAAAAGGCCATACACTAAAGCAGCCAGGCCATACGGTACTGTGCTTGTTTTTTGTCACTGGGTGAGAGCTGGAGGTTGCTTGACCCAAAATTCTGCAAGCAAAGCCAATGGTATGTGAGACATGTTTGATGTTCCTCTGGGATCTTTTTAATGAGAGTTTTAAAATGGATGCTATGTGGGAAGAATGTGTTAGTTGAGCACATCATTCAATAGAAACATGTTCCCATGCGAAAGTTCAAGTTATCGTATGACTCAAGATTAACTGAAAATAAGCTTAAGATGTACGTCAAGTCAAAATGTCCCCATGGGAGACACAGCTGATGCGTTCCTGAAATAGACATTCATAGCCAACTGAGATAGACATTTTTGATCCTGTGCCTCATTTCCAGAGAAAACACTAATTATTTAGTAATGTCCGTCTTTGGTTTATATAACGGTTGCTCTCTGTCTTCTGTCAGAGGTCACGGCCAACTGCACTGGACACTTGGTGATCCCCGTCGATCGAGCTTGTCAGAGGGGGTGAAGGTGGAGCAGTGTGATTTCAAACATCACCCTCACTCTAACTGCAGCAAACTGACAGTCACACACCTGAGCACCAGTGACACGGGAACATACAGCTGCATTTACTCCAAAGATGATGGTTCAGACCACTCCACCTCAACATATGTCTATGTCAAAGGTGAGACCTGCAAAGTGTTCGGACCAGATTTATAAGGCTGAGAAGAATATGGGAAAAAAGTTTTTTAAAAAAATGAAGAGAAAAAACAAGGCATGGAAGAGGGAATTTGGCAACTGTATTCACTATATATGATCCCAGTTTACATGCAAAGACATATAAGAACATGCTGACATGCAAAGAACGTGCTGACTTTAATGTAGTACTACATGTATTCTGAATCAAGCGTCACAGCTGTGCTCAGAGAGAGACAGAGAATGAATGTGGGTTCTTTGGTACTACTGCATAGTTTCTTCTAGATGTGGAAGCATTTGACCGCATGGGAAGTCCTGGTCAATGAATGTCATATCCTACTCCGGCTACTGTTTTCCTTCGCTTCCTCTGAACCAAAGTTTAAGTGTTAAAACAGCCTCACTCCATTTCTCCCAGACTCCCAGTGTTTAAAAATTTGAATATTAATTTACAGTAAATGAAATCATCAGGAACAATGCAAACAATATTTTCTTTTGATCCGTAAATGTGGCTTCCAGGTCATCTATCTACCGGACAGTCTGCTATACCCGTGTTTAGTCTAACACTCCATTCTCAGTGCCCTCTGGCTGTCTATTACATAACTTTTCATGTTTACTTTTCAATAATAGCTCCATTATCCCACCACTGCTGCTTAAACTCACACCAGTCACAGACTCTTGTGTGCAGCCGATAAGTTCCCACAGTGACTCTGTGATTTTTTGGGAGTCCAGAAGGGACAAAGCACTATTATTCTGCCCTCTACTGCCTTTTCCAGCTAGAATGAATGTGTGTGCCTGGTAGCTTACCTGAGTACTTAGCAGTGGGTTTTGCTGCATGTCATCCCCACCTTTTTCCCCTTTTTTTCCTGTTAAAGCATGAAAACCAAAAAGAAATTAACTTGATTTACACTTTCAATATCCACACATCACCCTGATTCATTTGCACTGCTAAACTCAGTTGTAGCATAACAGCTTCTTGAGTGCAGCAGCTTGACATTTGATGCACATCATGGTTCACATAAATGTAAGGGCCCTCATCTGCTGTGAAATGACTGACCTGCATTTTTACCATGTTATTCATAGATCCTGAGCGCCCATTTGTGGAGCCCCATAATTCAACACCTTATATCCTGGGCATCTACAGGCAAGAGACAAGTCTCGTGGTCCCCTGCCGAACATCCTCTCCTGATACTATTGTATCACTGACCGGGGTAAGGCCTTGTAGCATCCCCAACTGTATGATGGTCTGAGTTATATTATCTTTCTCTGAATTGATGGTTCACAACACTTTATAAATAAAGTCTTGTGCACCATCATAGTAGCTTCAAAACATGATGTGATTATACTGCCAGAGTTGAAAAACAAAAACAAAACAACTATTACAATTCATATGCAACCATGAATGACATTTTAACTCCTTTTTAGGGGTAAAATTGCCAATCTTGAGTGCAATAAGGTAGGTAAACACATTAAACGTGAAATGTTTTCACCTTCTCTGCTGCCGTCAACGTAAAAATAGGAAAATTGTTTAAATAATACATGAAATACAGCTTTAATCATCTAGTCATTCCAAATTCAAATATACTGTTATTACTAAACAAACTACAGTAACGCTGCATTTAATTACGTAACAGTCAATATAGTAATCTTAAAGTGCACTCACAGCAATTTTGTAAAACAAAATGGCACACAATATAAATTTTAATGCTTACAGACCTTGTGCCATGTCAGCCTGGTGCCAACAAAACCAGGCTTAACGTTCTCCATTGATTCACCTTGTCCCTCATGTGCATCTTTTGCCAACTCTGCATCTGCATCAAACCTTTTCAAGATAAAAACACCAGCATTTCAAAAATATAAAAAGGCAGAAATATCTGATTATTTGGGTCATTTACAGGCCTCGTTCATATAATCGCTTCATGCTCTCTGCTTGTACTTTCTAATTGTAGGTTATCTTTTATTTATTTTTTTTTATTGTACTGTATATAGTAGGTAATGAGTGTCTTCCGTAGACGGGGTTGGGCATAGACTTTCAAGTAAATCAGGTCAACATCTAAGAAAGCAAGATAGCTATTAATACCACAGCAGAGCATCCTTACTTGTCATTTAAAAAAAAAAAGTGTTTCTACCGTCTGTACTCAAGGACGTTGCACTGTTTCTCACACCCTGTGTGTATTAAATCAGTCAGGCACACCAAAACTGTGGCATGTCTGAGGAAGGCTCAGGGGTGACAAGGGGGAGTCATTCTGTCTGCTTCCTGTACGAGCGGGAAGGTGCTCCAAGAGCGTCTTTCTCAGAATAGACCCTCAGACTAAATTTAGACCACCCCCCCCAACTTCTCCTTGAAGTATAAGGAAATGCAGTTTAAAAACACTATCAGGAAGCCATAAGTAACTCATCATGAAGGTTGTAACATTTGATGCCAGACGGCAGCAAACGGTGTCTTTGGAAGAGAGCTCCCAAGAAAAACCATGTGACATGGTGCCTACTCAGAACAAACATGTCTCACTCAGATAAAGCACAGATAGTGGTCGTGTGACCTTTCTGCTATTAGTAAATATATGGTACTCCTCCTTCCAGCTCCCTTTCCTTCCTCCCTTTCCTTCCCTTGCCTCCTCTCCCAGCACAACGTCTG
This sequence comes from Mola mola, assembly GCA_001698575.1. Taxonomy (NCBI): domain Eukaryota; kingdom Metazoa; phylum Chordata; class Actinopteri; order Tetraodontiformes; family Molidae; genus Mola; species Mola mola. The sequence continues at coordinate 3,555,896 of KV751335.1, forward strand.
CCACAAGAACAAATATTTACAGGCACGTACATCCTTTTCCGAGCCGGCAGTGTTTTGTGCTCCGTTGAATAAATGATTGCAAAGGTTACACTCCACAAAACAGTAAAACCTAATTGGACTTTCACTCAAACAGCTGTCTGTCCCCAGCTGAGCCGAGCAGAGCGTGAGATTAAATGAATTTGAGTTCATTACACTTCAGTCTGTCTGCCTCAGTGATCTTTATGAAAATCACAGAGTGTCACCAACTATCCATACGCACTGACAACACACCTGCGCTCCTCTGTATCATTGCAGGTCCCACATATATCTGAAAAGATTACCAAGGAAATGGTTTGGGATCCAAAAGTGGGATTCAAGATCCCCTACTCTTCAGAAACTACGTATAGTATGCTCACTTGTGATGCTACGATCAATGGCCAGAGGTCAAAATCAGTGTACATCCCTATTAGACGGAGTGAGTCTTTTGTCCTTTAATGGCTCATTATAGTAAAAATATAAACACTTGTGCTTATTTCTGTGTTTCTCAAGAATTTCCTTATTATCCATTTTGCAGCTCTCGTTCTTAATAATGTGAAGGTCACTCCAGATCGTGTCAAATTATTGGTTGGAGACACACTCATCCTCAACTGCACCGGTGAGACCACCCATAATGGGAGAATCAACTTCACATGGGATTTTCCCAGGAAGAAAGTAAGTTAAGTTTTCAGTGTTGATACTGTACTTCTGTATGTCAATGGGAAAATCTTAGCATTATTGTACTTTCTTGGTCTTCAGGCAAATCAGCATTATATGAACAAGACCATGAGCAGATCTGGGGACGTTTATCTAATGAGCAAGTCTTTAGTCTTGCCAAATGTTACCTTGGAGGATAAAGGGGTGTACCTCTGCAGAGCTGAGATCGAACCCACAAAATACAAGGACGTGTCAGCGAAAGTTGTGGTCTTGGGTGTGTATGCGTTTGAGGAGCTCTGAAGGTCATTACAAATCATAGAAATACAACTAGATGATTTCACAAAGATAGCATTTTATCTTTTAAATTATAGTAACTTTGGTTATGTGAATATGATATGATATGATAGTGACTGTACTTTTATGCCTGCTTTCCTCTGGCATTGATTTCAATGTCCGTCTATAATGTTTTGTTTCAGAGCATCCATTCCTCAATGTCTCATACAAACACGACCGTCCTGGTACAGTGACTGTCAGAGAAGGTAAAAAGAAGCTCGTGTTTGGGCCCAAGGTCGATGCTTGTCCACCAGCAGAGATGTTGGGATGGTAATTACTGATTTAAATGATGTTTTGAACTTAAGAGCACCTGCATAAAATCTCATGTAAAATTCTTTATAAGTCAATTCAACTGATAATAATCCGTTTTGCCCTTTTAGGTATAAGGATAGGGTCCCCATCCAGAGAAATTCCACCTGTTACAAGTTTTCTGGTTTCAACTTGATCATCACTGATGTGCAGCAGAAGCATGATGGGGTTTTCACCATAAGCCTGGGCAACCAAGTGAAGGGCTTATACAGGAATCTGAGCTACACTCTGGTAGTCAAGGGTAAGCCTTTGCCATAAACCTGATAATGACTGCTGATCCTGAGGAAATGAAGCAGTGCCTTGGCAGTTGAATGAGACCCCCCCACCCTAAATCCGGCTGCTTTCTGTAAAGTCCAGTGGACGGCAGGTAGCTGCCCTAGTATGAATGGAATTTGGTGGCTTGTTGATTCCATGGCTGGATTGATATAGCAGGGGCAGCTGTTGTTGATTATTGGGGCTCTGGCTAGGGGGCTTGGTGCAGCATGAACGGCCTGTGCTCTGTTCTGCACGCAGATTCCACTGCTCCAAAACCCCCCATAGTCCCTAGAATTTATTTCCATCTTCAGCATGTGTTTATACCATGCAGTTCATTTAAACAACATGTTCTATACAACATGTGAGCAGCCTTCAGGAAAGCACTGAGCTTGTAATCATTGTTATGGTGACTTTGGGAAGAATACTTAGAACTGTTAACACTATAAGTTCTAAATGCTTTTTGCGGTGTAAATCTGCAAATTATAGAGAGCAGAGAAGCATTTGTCAGTTACATCAAGCTTAGCATGCATTCTTCAGATGTTATCTAAGAATTCTCACTGTGTGCCAAAAAGTAGAAAAACAGCTTGTGTATATATGGTCCTTAAATGTCACACTTTCACAAAATGAATTTAGAGGAATGGCAAATCTAAAGCACACATAAAAAAAGCAGTGAAGACACCATTAGGGACGATTTTAAATGTTGTTCAACGTTTGTTTTTGTCAGTCACCTCACAGTGTATGCCTATGTGTATGTTTTGGGATGGATGATTTGTGATTTTTTTCAAGCCCAGACATATTTTAGCAGTTCAAAATGGAGATTATGTGAAGTGAACCTTTCCTAATTTGGGATAAGGATCTGTTGACATGGTTTGTTCACTGACCTGGGCATTGGCCAGACTGAGGTCATACTTTGACCTACAGCCCCGGGCTAGCCAATCATCCTGCCATTCTTCTCTTACACGGTGTCTAAAGGACAACTGGTGTCAATGGCACCCTAGTCATGGTTATTCATCATGTCTGTCACAACTCATTATAAAGACATTATGACATTCCACAGTGCACTGCGCTGGGTTGGTATGGTGGATGTTTTAACCTATTGTCTGTCTTGCTCTTTCCTCTCTTTATCTCCCACTCCCTGTACTTGTGTGTTTTTGTGTGTCTTTGCACCTGTGTGTGTTTATGTGGACTATTCTCCAACAGTGAAGCCAACTATTTCAGCGGCGGAGCTCGCCTCTGTAGACGTGCAGCCTTACTTTTTTGGCAAGCAGCATCAGCTAACCTGCACCGCTTACGGATTGCCCCTGCCAACCATCACTTGGTTCTGGCAGCCATGTCACTCAGATCCCACACTTACAGAGTAAGTCACCATCTCGCTATGTTGCAAGGAATCGAAATGTTTAAACTAGATTTTCTGCTTTTATGCTCTGTTAACTTCCCACAACTACGAAGAAAATGAATGTCAGAAGTTTTATTGATTTTAAGCAGAAATTCCATGATAACATGATTCAATATTAATTACACACCCATTCCTTCCATGTTGGAGGTCCTGTACTTAGTGCAGTTTTCCATTAATCCAATGTTTTGTGCTGCGTGTTTGTTTTTAGCTTAACTCTTTGAATTTGTCTTTTTATTAACTGTAAGGCTGGACAAGATGGTAAATCATCAAACTCTGTCTACTAATAAAAACAGGTTTTTTAAAAATTACATAGCAGTGTTGGGGCGCCACACCTCAAGTAGAACCACAGTTACTGGAGTACACAAAGATACAAACTTAACAGTAAGTAAGTGTATATAAGCAGCCAGTCTATACCACGCATCCTATAATAAAACAGACTCGAATTGACTGGATAGACTCTGGCCCAGAATGTGACACATTAATCAAAGAAACACAACCCTTGAGAACTGCCCTCGTATTTGTGGTCTGTGGCTGTGTACACTAAAGGGAAATCCCAGGTGACATTCATCTCAGATTCCCCAAGCCCTTATAGAGCCAAATACAGCTGAAGGGTTGAGTGACTGTGCAGGAATACTGGCCTGCTAGTGATCCCACAAACAAGATGAACCTTCACTGATTCTAGCTCATCATGAGGAGGGCTGTGTATCGTAACATCAATAAAACAATGGGCCATTACACTTTGGTTATCAGTGCCCACCACTATTAACAAAACAGCACAGTGGACTGATGCACAAGGAATTATGTTCACCAGTGTATGTTCAGTATGTCATTCTATACATTTTTATTATTGTTATTCTTTTAAATTATCTTTAAATTAACTCAAATGCCTTCATGCTAAATATGTGATAAATGGCTGAGTTTTAGGTCAAAGAATTCTTACTGTAGACGTGAAGATAATCAGGTCTGGCACTTGGAACAGTGGCTGAGCCGCTAATGAATCAAAGGAACAGCTATAGCCTGGTGGGAGGCTAATTGTGCCAAATATTTGTTTTGTCCAGCCCTGAGCCTGTAAAATACCAGTCACTGTAAATCCAACATGCTGCCTTTCAAGATCATATGTCATCTAGATCTTTGGGAGTGTGGAGAGGAGGAGAAATGTGGCGTCTGTGGTCTATAGGTGAGGGGAGCTTGCTGCGTTGGAATGGCGAAGAGAATGATAGGGTAGGGAGCAAAAATATATCAGGGTGTCTTTATCACCAAGTTGAGAAGTTATCAGTTGTCCCTTGTTGACCACAAGGTCTTCAAATCAACCTTATCTCCTCTGGCCAGAACACTAGGGGAGGGGGGGGGTTGTTCCTGTACGAAGTGACGCACAGCCCTTCCTGTCACTGTTGCTGTTTCCTCCTCTGCCTCTGCTCTCACCAGGCTGATTGTTCCTCACCCCAGGCGGCTGGGGGGTGGGGGTCAAATCAAGGCTTTCTCTCAATTTATAAACCAGACAGGCGAGTTTAGACCTGGGGCCTCATAATAATTTATCAAAATTTAATTTATTGTCAGAAGAACATAGTAAGCTTGAACTTGTCTTGGCAGGCTCTAAGAATCGTATTTGTAGCACCTGTGATCTATAATCTCAAATCGTCCTAAATTGACAGCACCTGCTTTGTGCTTATTTAATTTCAACACAAATGAGGGTTTAATCAAGAATAGCCATCGACCAATTGAGAGAATCAAACTTTTTGGAAGATGAGATCATGACATTGGTGTATGAGGCTGAAGCCAGGCAACATGCATTATTCAGTGGGTTGACAAACAAAGCAATGTACAGCTTGGAAGCATATCACCGATGCAGCAACTTAGTTGAAGCAGAAAGAAAAAACTATGATACTGAAAAGAAATTAAGAATTTAATATAAAAAGATTAAGTGATGTAGTGTTTAAAAAAACATGACCTTTAGGTCTGCTAATTCCTCACACATTTGTTTTATACTGTAATTCACATTTTTCCTAAAACTCCTGCAAAGTTCACCAGTCTTTCATAAAAAAAACCTTCTTTAGCCAATATTTGTGCAGTATATCCGTCTCTACATGTGACAGCAGGACTAAATGGTCTGTTTTATTTTATTTTCTCTTTCCTGCAGATGCATTACTAATACTGCGCAAGTCATGGTCAATAGTGATGACAGGGGAAATTACTCCCACAACTGGATTAAGAGCCTAAGCATCAAAAATGAAGTGGTCAAAGGAAAAAACAAGGTATGTAAATTAACTTTGTGTGTACTGTTTCTATGGCGGGGTTCCACACTTGTAGCATACTTTGTTCACTGTGAAATGTGGTTGACAAATAGCATTGACCAACTCAAGAATTTGAATAGGATTTATGAGATTTGTATTTGTAAACAAGTATCTCGTGATTCACAGGATAAAAAATAGCTCGGTCAAATCAGATTCATGTAGAAATCTCCCACTGGAGATTGAAACCTGTGAAGTCCATGAGTCTTCCAGTTTTCTTCGTTTTGGCAGTAAAACCAAAAGCCAAAAGGCCTGAAAGCCTGAAAAGGATTCTGTTTGATTGCAGTGATTTTGGTTTATGGAAATATGACCAAAGCTCATATAAAGGTGCACAGGCAATATTTCATAAAAAAATTTGTTTTATTTCAATGCTAAACTTGAAAAGGCTTGATTTGTCCTTTTATTAAACAACTCGGAATAGATGGTTTTCATGCATTTGCGAAAAGGCCCTCCTATAAAGAGCAAGGTCCATCTATCCATTTTCTACCGCTTATCCTGTTAGGGGTCTTGGGGGGTGGGGGGAGTGGAGCCTATCTCAGCATCTTTGGGCGAAGGCGGGGTACACCCTGGACAAGTCGCCAGTTCATTGCAGGGTTGACATATAGAGACAAACAACCATCCACACTCACATTCACACCTACGGGCAATTTAGAGTGACCAGTTAACCAAACCCCCAGTTTTGTGCATGTTTTTGGACTGTGGGAGGAAGCCAGAGTACCCGGAGAGAACATATATAAAGAGCAAGGTTTCTGCCTATATGTGCCAATGAAATACACCCTCAATTTCACATTTGTCATCATAAAGCATTTGTAGCATTTTAGTAGCTGTAGCTTTGCCAAACACACATCTTTTATTATAGCATCAGTGAATCTTTTTTGCTGTTAAAACTCTAAAGTTAAGCCCTATAAGCAGTGTTAAAGTTGGACTTGGTTTTGGTTATAAACCACGGATATATATTGCTCTCATTGGGTGTAATGTGATTACAGAAATATGCTTTGATAAAAATTATGGTGTATTTAGGGCGATAAAACATATTGTTTGTTACACTTTCATTACAGCAAACTGAATCGAATTAGGGCACGCGTTCAGTCACATACAAGTTTTCTGATGCTTAATTTGGTCATTAAATAAATCATGTCAACGTTATTCACCAAATAACTGTCACACTGGTCATTTTAAAAAAGAATCAGTTCTTTTACTGCTACTCTCTAAATAAGGGGGCATCACGTATTTACAAGTACTTTTTGGTCAAACATTGGTGCTTTATGAGGAAAAGGAGTAAGGGTCAGTGATAACAAGCAGCAGTTTAAAAGGAGAGGGATTTGTTGGTGGTGAATTCCTTGCTGTCACCCCACATAAATCGTGTTGGCCCGTGAATAAGAACACAGTCAGGACCAGGTCTCCACAGAATGCTCGGAAGAAAGGTTGGCTGGCCCGAGTCAGAATATTAGGAAAACACAGGAGGAAGACATTGGCACCGAGGTCACAGTGCGTCTGATCAGGTCACCTCTTAGGGACTGTGCGTAATTGCTAAAGTGACTGTTTTCAAGCTTGAGTTTCATTGTAAGATTAATAGCTGTAACGTAATACCATAAGGCCACTGAATCAATATTTTGGCAAACGCCGGAGCAACACAAAGTGTCCCAAATCATATAACTTTTCAACACTTATTCTTTAACTGCCTGAATGTTTGTGTGGCGAACAGTGAGTACGAGGAGGCTGAAATTATTTCACAGCTACAGCTGTGTTTCTGAGATCCAACACAATAGCCTCTACAAGCCCAGGAAGTTTAGTCCAGCATACACCCAGACAATACACCCACATCATTCATTCTCTTTGATGTAGCTGGCTGCCCCCCAGACCAGATGTCACTGTGAACACTAAACAGACCCCCGTGCAGTCTGGCCCTCGCCCAAGTTTCACTCATTATTTTATCTATTAAAGCCATTAAAATGTTGTACTGCTGCAGTGACCAAATCAAACATGGCATTAGAAGTGCTCTCCAGGAAATGGATGTGGAGCCCAGGCACTAGACCTATAGTGCAGGTCTGAAGGAGGCTCGGAGGGTTTAAAACTCCAGATGTATCCTATAATTAATGTGATGAACTGGACAGTTAAAACAGACGGGGTTTGGTCCAGACCCCTCACCTGCCTGTGAACAAGTAACCAAAGCTCCGCAGATAAATCACATTGAAAGTCACAGTGGAATTAGTTTGGATTATGAGCCTTTGTTGCTTATTCTTTACCACTTTGAATAACTTTAAACAAAAATTTGAATAATAATAATAGGCATTTTTGGTCCCATATAGACTGTGAGTACCCTGGTGATAGGAGAGGCGAGGGTATCAGGAAAGTACTCCTGTGTGGCCAAGAATGAAGAGGGAAACAGCAACATGATGATCCCTTTCTATGTCGATGGTAAGTAGGTCAAGGGTATGACAGCTGATATATCAACAAATTCAAATCTTAGCTGTTTATTATTATGGTAACTGCAAAACACATTTTGTTGTGCGCCAGACTTTCAAATGATCTACAAATATAGTACACACCCTGTAATGAATTGCAAGAACAGGGAAGGAATGTGCAGATTGTATTGTGCAATAAAGAAAATAGAGGGGGGCATTAATTGAAACCATCTTCCACTGTAGCTGAGCAGCTTCAGGGCGGATGGAGAAGTAAACATGTCCTGAACCATATGGAGCGCTATAATGGCACACGTTAAAAAACAGCAATGAGTAACTGCATTCTTGCTCTGGTGCCAGCAGGTCATTCCTCTTTCTCAGTGAGCTTTCTGCCATGAGAATTTATTTTTTATGTGCCGCTGAGCATTTCCAAATGTTCCCAAAATGAATGTAAATTGAGACAGTTATGTAATTATAGCAGGGATGAGGTGTTGCTGCACACGAGTTCTGTCACAAGCAGAGCTTAGTGTGCAACAAAGCAAGTCTCATTTCCTTAAGACAGTGAGTGAATCACATCTGTCAAAGGGTGAAGGATTGCTTTTGAGGAGAGATAAATGTAGGTGAACCCATTACTGAGGTGATGGCAAGTGCCAAAAATAAGGAATGGGTGGGGGATTCTGGTGAGGAATGATGGAATGCTGTTAGAAAAAAGGACAGAATTGTAATAACAGCTGTCCGCTCTTACCGAACACAGAATGCTTTTCAGCAATCTGAATAAACAAGCATAGTCTGGTTCCCCTGAGGCCCAGACTCAGCCTCTCACCAAACGGATGAGAGCTGGAGTGCCATCAGCAATGCTATCCGAGCCAACATGCTTCCAATTAACAGTGATGAAAAAGGAAATAACTGCGA
>KV751335.1:3564668-3583834 GCA_001698575.1 Mola mola
CAACGAGCTGTTGTCCAAAATAAGATCTCGTGCCGTCAGGATGCATGTTTTTGTTTATGCATGTCAAACATAGTATGACATGGAATCTACTTCGTCGCACTAGATCACCATGAGGAAATTAGCATCCAACCTCAGGCAGCCATCGAGGGGGATGACATCACTCTGACCTGTCGGGCAGCTCGCTACCTCTACACAGGCTTGCAGTGGTTGGATTTTTGGAATCGAACGATCCCTTCCAAGGCATCCAGTCTCCTTCTTGGCAACCACTCCATCTCTCTTTTTCTCCGAGTGCATAATGTGACCCAAAACAGCACCACAGGTTACAAGTGCCAAGCATACAAGCTCCACAGGAGGGCTGAACTCAAGAATGCTGCCCTTATTGTTGATGGTAAGTTAGAGGAGGATATGAAAAGCTGATTGTGTTCTTCTTGTGCTTGCTACTGATTGTAATGCAGTTTTCATGAATTATATGGTCATCTGATGTACTGAGATTAAAATTACCTATCTGCAGAAGTTTAGTCATACTACTGTTGGATTACCACATACAGGAACACAAAAGTCAATCTTGCAACACTTGAGCAGTCACTAAATGTAATAACGAAAATTATTTTTTATTTTATTTGTTGCAGCAAGAAAACAGCCCTGGCTGATTCAAAATCTGACAAATCAAGATGTGAACAGTAGCAGCACTCTAAGGCTGTCATGCTTGGCTATGGGGGTTCCTCGTCCTGACATCATGTGGTACAAAAATGGGATTCCAGTGAAGCAAGGCCAAGGTAACCTTGGCATAGTAATATTAAAAATAATAATGATTATAAGCATTGTTTTTTTTGGTTTTTCAAATTTGGGCATCAGTGGCACAATTGTGCAGTCACTCTGCAATTATTTCTTGTAAAGTAATGTAATAAATGAAAGAATTCTATCTAGTTTGCTCAGCTGTCAGTATGAAGAGTCTAATATGCTTAAATATATTTTGACTGAGATGTTGTGTGTTGCAGGGATCACATTGGGAGATGACGGGGTTCTGACCATTGACAGGGTGAAGAAGGACGATGAGGGTGTGTACGAGTGTGTAGCCAAGAACACTGAGGGTGATGCAAAAACAAGTGCGGTTGTCACTGTGCTTGGTAAGTCCCTCACCCACATTAAGATATAAAATACCTACCTACCTGTTTGATGCAACAGATCATTCTAGTTACAGGTCACAGCAAATTCACCTGTTATGTAAGTCCAGTCAAAGCATCTCACAGGCCTCATGTTTTCTTGTCACTATGACAAATTGTTCTCATCTGACTTCAGTCTGAAAAGTCTCCCCCAACAAAATATCTGTGGCTGCCAGGAATGCAAAGTAAATTCCTTCTTTGGTTTTATGACCAAGGCTCTGGCTGAGGGTCCTTACATTGAGGACATGACCTTTGAGATGTGTTAAGAGGTCCACTAATGAGTGCAAAGAGACTGCCTGCAACAACAGCCATGGGACTAACACACCATATTTACAATAGATACGCTAATTAAAATAGAAAGGCTGTCTCTTCACGTGCGTGTGCCTGTGCATGTTATATGTAAAATGAGTTGACACACATGTAAAGGTTAGATATCATGCAATGAGCACTGTCCTTGTCTCGGCATTTAGCTGAATTTGAATGTCTCTCTACTCAACTTCAACTTGAGAGTTTCTTCTATAAATTCCGACATAACCAACAAAGACACTCCAGTGACAAGTTGTATGCATGTTCTGCTCTGATAGTTTCAACAGAGAAGTAAGGGGTTGAAAATCACACATGGAAACATTTGGTCAGATTTAAAAGACATTGGCATTCCGAGAATGTATATGGATTAGTTGCTGAAGGGAAAAGTGTGGATGTCAAGTCCATAAACAAAGCAGAAATACACTCTTAAGTGTGTTTCCCCTTCTTTCTTGAATCCAATCTCTGTGTTGATAAAACTATTAAACTCTCTTCAACTCCACCAAAAACCATGCTCTCTATTTGCAGATTTGTAATAGACTCCTCCCAGTTTCCTTTTGTACACAATTCTCCACAAATCTCTGTCAATACGATTACAATTTATGAGATCATACAAAGTGCGGATGTTTTGGTTTTTTTTTGCCGTTTTACGATGGTCTTTCTCTCTCCAGGGGATGAAGGGAAGCCAAACATTGAAGTAATCATTTTGGTGTGCACAGGAGCTGCAGCCACGTTCTTGTGGCTCATGCTTATCATCTTCATCCGCAAGCTAAGGAAGGTAAGATTTTTACAGTCCCTCCTTTTCTTAGAAACCGCGTGAGATTAGCAACTGCCAAGAGTGCAAAAGTTTAATAAGTTAAATTTATTTTTTGCAACATTGCAAGATTTTTGCCCACTGTTTCTAGATTTGGACTTTGGTGACATCATGGGATTGATGAATTCCCTTTTCTTTTGAAATAAAGTTTAAAATTAGACTAAATTTATGTCTCCATTTATGATTTCTACATTTTCTCATAATTGGGAAGTGCAAAGCTTGCATTTTTATGTGCGGTTAGGCCTCAAAGGAGAACTGAGTGTACTCATGCTAAAAACAGAAACCACCAACAACACGTTATTGTCTCTTCAACCCAGAACAAGAATTTAATGTTGTATTAATATTGTTATTATTCAAAAACTTGGAAGTTGTAACAGCAATATTTGTCCTCTCACACCCTCAGCAACCAGCACACTATAAGATGGGTCCATCTATCATCATTGACCCTGATGAGTGTCCCCTTGATGAGCAGAATGATCTCCTGCAGTATGACAGCAGCAAATGGGAGTTTCCCCGTGACCGTCTGCGACTAGGTGAGCTCTAAGCCCTCCTATCAAAATGTGGAAACATGCTTCAATTTTAAAGACTTTCTTTTACAGGTAGTTAGTTTCTTGCCATGAGGGGTCAATTTGTCTGAAACAATGTTTTGGTGGGATTTGTGGCTCAAATACTGTCCACATGACTACCAGGATCCAGTTTTTTTCCAGGAAATTGTTGCACTGTAGCTCTTCGCTCATAACCTGGTCACAAGCTAGCTCCACTACTCTAAAATCAGCAAAGCCACTTAAAATCCTTAATAAGAAACCATTACATTTCCATCATTGCACACTATTAAATACATATAATTTGTTAAGTTAGCGAAACATGATCAAATGTACAAATGTTTGTCATGTTTATAAAATTTTCCATGGCTTGTCCTCCACTTGGAGAGTTTGTCAAATTAAGAACATCTACTTGTCGGTCCACAAGAGGTGCAGCTAGAGGAGACTGTACTATCCCTGTCAGAAAGAGTGCCTTTAGTCAGTCTGTGTTCTCTGTTAAAGCTGCACTTGAATGGAATTCTATCCCAGCAAATATTAGAGGAACTGGTACATACAGTTTATATTAAGCTCATAAAAAAATGGTAAATTAGTACTCAGGTCTATCTAATACTAAAAACTCAGTTATAACTCACGGCCCCGTTTATGTGTGCTAACTCTTCTTGAAGCCTGTTGCCAAATGTCTGTCTTACTATTCGCAGCCAACTTTTTTCTTTTGTCTATTTGTGATCCTGCGGTATTAGACAGACTTGTGTATATTCTTTGCATGCTTTTTGACTATGCGCTGTATGTTAGTGTTTAACAGTCTTTAATAATGCAACAAATGTTGTGTCTTTCCTCTTTTTGATATTTATATTCCTTATTTAATTAGCTTATGTCTAATATTCTGAGCCAGTGTTGTATGTTCTTAAATAGTACCTGTCAATATAAGATGTCTTGAATGTTGTTTCTTTTAACAATACTATTCTCTCCTTTTTCTTGATACTTAGTTTACATTTTATTGTTTCTAAAATCTGTTTTTAGGTTGATTCTGTTACATCTGTCCAGGGACTACAGATGAAAAATAGCTTTTTGGCTAATTCTAGCGCATTAGCAGCAATGTTTGTTAATGTTCACTGTCCCTGTTAAAGAAATGATCAGTGTGTTTTTACTTTAGCTGGTGTGGCTGATCGCTGGAGTTGTCAGCCCCCCTCATTAATCAGTGACCTGCCCTGTCATCTAGTTTAAAGTGAACCATATCTTTTCTAGAAAAACAGCCTGGTGATCAGAGCCCAAGCATGTTGTATTAATTATAGACCTGTTGTTTGATGGACAGGGAATCCAGTCCGATTTCCTGCCCGAGGGACAGGAAGCCCTAATGTCATCCCACTTATCAAATACCTTCTTGCTTTGCTAGGAAAAACTCTTGGCCATGGTGCTTTTGGAAAAGTGGTGGAAGCCTCTGCCTTTGGTATTGACAAGCTCTCAACATGTAAGACTGTTGCTGTAAAAATGCTCAAAGGTAGGATGTTGAAAACTCTATTAATTTACTGTATTGATTTATACAAAACCTCAAATTCTTTTTCACACAAGTTTACTGTACTAAACATGCGGTCCCAAATCCAATTATACCAAGCTCAGATCAGCACGAACACACTATGTAAAGTATTATTCTCCCGAGAGGATTTATTTTTCACATTATAGACTTCAGCACCAGATGTGCCTGCAATTAATGTTTGTATCAATTCAAAGTAACACATCCCATGTAATTTCCTCGCAAACTGCATTTAAGGGTCAACACTCTAACCCTGTCCTTGATGAAGACATTGAGCGTATGCAGATCCAACAGCTCTGATCAGGAGGTCCAAAATCTGAAGGTTTATAAGAGTTCAGAACAGTAAGATTCATGCACAAAATGACCAATAAGAATGTGTTTATGCTTGACACGCTACAGATATTCTAACTCACCAGTCTTGTGAATTTCAGAGAAGAGAATAACAAGTCTTGCCAAATATTTACAATACAAAAATAAAAACAGGAAAACCAACAACCTTAAGAGAGTTTTGATTCATTCATCCGCCACAGCTTCTCAGTGATTGCTGATATGGTGATGATGTATCAGTGAAGATGAAAGACAAATCTGTTGGTTAAGAGTAGTAGTCACTGCTGTGCAGTTTATCATGTCTCAACATAAATCACAGGCTCTCTGTTGTTAGGCGTAGGTCAAACTTAATGGAAAGCAGCAGGTCTCCTCAAACTGACTGTGGTTTAACAACAGACTCCCTGACTGCTTTGGCTTCAAGCTCATAAATATCTCGCATCGAACAAGTCAACATCAAATAAGTTTTAAATCTTGATTTTCATAACTCAAGGTGAATGCAATACTTTATGCATGTAATGTAAGTAACTCCCTAGGAGGCAATACAGTTGAACACAAACATCAAACAGCACAGTGTTCCACAGTAACAACCATAGTCGCATTTACAATTACATTTACGCAAGTACAGCAAAATTAAAAGTAAATGACACTCCTATCATTAAACAAGCATTAATTTGACAGAACTGTACAGGAAGGTTGTAAGGATTTTTGGTTAGACAGCAAAAACGGTACCCGTGTCTCTGTCTTGTTACAACAACCTGCATCAACAATAGAGAGGACGTGAGACATTACTTTTGGCTGTCTGCTCTTTCCTTACGCCTCAGGACCATCAAAGGACCAAAAAATAAAATAATCAATTAATCTTTCAAAAGGACCACAGTTTACATTACATAAGGACTATGAAATGGAATATGTGAAGAGATAATGGGGGTGAGCAAATACTCTATAAAGTATCTTAAAATGGCAAAAGGCCAAATTAAAAAGTGTTTCACTGGAAATTACCTTTTCAAAGACATATTATCTGTGTGATTGTGTATCAGTGAGAAAAAAAGAACGTAAAACTTAAGGTAAAACTGTGCTACACTAGTGAATCTCAACAAATTAGAATATTGCGATTTTTCATCAGTTATTCAACAAAGTAAACATTTAATATATTCTGCAGTCATTACATGTAAATTTAAATGTTTTAACCATTTCACTATTTTAATTTTGGTAATTATGTTTTACAGCACAAAAATGAACATCTCAAAAATATTAGAATATTACGTGTTAACTGCTGTAATCATCAAAATTAAACCAAAACCAGTTTAAAATAGTTAACTTTACATGTAATGAATATAGATTCTATGCCAGTTTAACTGTATAGATTAAATTATATAAAAAAGAACTTATGATATTCAGATTTTTGAGACGCACTAGTATTTCCTCAGGTCCCTTTGTTCCATGTTGTATTTTGGGGAGTTTGTATAAAGCTTGTGGTCAGAACAGAGCTGCGTAGATTTGCTTATTAGAGTGCTGTCTTTGCTGTTGAATGCTCTGGAAGGATGTTCAAAGATAAACACACCAGTCCTGAACAATCGCGTGATTAAATCCTTACAGGAGGTGCGACGTCAAACGAGCGGAAAGCTCTGATGTCAGAGTTAAAGATCCTGATACACATTGGCCATCACCTAAACGTGGTCAACCTGCTGGGAGCCTGCACGAAGCCTGGAGGTGAGGTTTATATAGAAGGAAATCCTATTGTTTTGGTATTTGGTATAGGGTGAATAATATTAATAATAATAATGACCATACCGTCTTAACAGGCCCATTGATGATGATAGTGGAATTCTGCAAATATGGCAACTTGTCCAACTATCTGAGAGGAAAGAGAGATGACTTTATTGTCTACAAGGTGAGCTACAAGCTTAGAGTTTTACACTTTCGGCACTCATTCGGCTATAACTTCACCTGCAGTGTGAGCCCCATGCATTGTCAACAGCTCTGTTCAATGTCATCTCATTTAACATGATGTATGTGTGCTGGCCAGAGCCAGGACGGTAAGGGGGTGCCGTCGGGATCGGGCTACGAGCTGAGCGAGCTGATGAAGCGCCGCCTGGAGAGTGTGGCCAGCACCGGAAGCTCAGCCAGCTCTGGCTTCATCGAAGATAAGAGCTACTGCGACTCAGAGGAAGAGGAAGAAGGTAAAGGCCAAGCACGTCTTACTTCCCTTCACACCCCTCCCCCATCCGTTGTGCCTCCTGCTGTCCCCCTCCCCTCACCTCTGAACCACCACCCTGCACAGGAACGAAAGCCCCCCTTGGATTGTTCTCTGAGCCTGATGGGACACTTCCTCCTCCTGTGCAGCAGTACAATCACTGCAGCAGGAGCCAGTGTCACCCCACTGAGTCTGGGGAGGCAACTGTTTAATTCCTGCCCTGACCTGACTGTTGCTCCGCTCTTTTGGCTTCAGCTCAGACATAGCACATCGGCCATGTTGTCTGTTAATGTGTTATTTCTGATTTCATTAGCTGTTTACTCAGGTGGACCAGTGGAAGGACTCCTTGCGAGTTCCTCCCGGCTCAGCACACTGGGCATACGTTTCACCTGACATAGGAGAAATAGGAGGAATTGTAACATGTTTTTCTGTCTGTAAAGGATGTTTTAAAGACAGAGTGTGTAGGAGGAGACAGGACGGATTGTCAGGATGACGTTTTTTTGGTCAAGAGCGTTGCATTTACAGGTTCCCCATGAGAATTGTTACTGTTTTATCTTACATTATTTATTTGGCAGGTGCAGAGGCTACTGACTGAATTTAAAACCTCACTGAGGTGACTTGTTGTCCTAAATGTGAAAAATCAGTCTCACTGCCACTGCTTTATGTCCATTTGTTTCACAGAATCTGAGGATTTATACAAGAGAGTCCTGACATTGGAAGATCTAATTTGCTACAGTTTCCAGGTTGCAAAAGGCATGGAGTTCTTGGCTTCACGCAAGGTACTTCTTTTTTAAATCATATTTGATTTTTGTGTGGTTTTAATGTAAGAACTTTGTCAGTTTGATTTAAATCTGGACAAATTTTGTCCCAGTGCATAATTACACTAACCCATGTTTAAGTAGCGAGCGAGTGATGATAAGTGGAAGCAAACTGATTTACATTTTTAAGTAACTTAAGTAACTGTTTTTACAGAGTTATTAATTTATTTGTCACATAATCTCTGCACTGTTACTCCATTTTAAAGCAAATATTCATTCATTCATTTGTCATTTATATTTTTGCAGAGGCTGGATGGGACTGATTAGAGAATAAAGTCATTGTTGTTCATAACTTGTTATGGAGCATTTCTTACCCTTAGTATGGAACACATTATCTCCTATTGTAATATCACTGATGACTTCACCATATGTTGTTCTGCCAGCTGCCATTCTTTATAGTTTGTAGAGTGCCGCCATGCAGTTAATTGCAAACAGAAAAACTTGAACTTTTGTATGTAAATGCCAAATAAGACTTTCTTTACTTTTCTTTCATTAGTGTATCCATCGTGATTTGGCTGCACGAAACATCCTGCTTTCTGAGAATAATGTTGTGAAGATTTGTGATTTTGGACTTGCCAGAGACATCTACAAAGACCCAGATTATGTGCGCAAAGGAGATGTAAGTTAAAGTGTAAAGTTGTTTTCCAGCCCTGTGGCATTTGCTGTTTTTGAGAAAAAAAAACACCAAACCACCACCAACCTGGTTGAAAAAAAGAGAACAGAATAAATTCAGCAAGTCTTGAGAAATTCAGGTTATACACTACAGAACAAAAAGAGAGTGAAGAGATAAGTCAGGTTTAATTAAGTGAAAAGCAGCACCAAGCTAAGTGTCAGGTTCTCCACAGATGTGACTATAATTATTAAGATGTTCACACAGGTGAGATAAGACATTAATAGACTAATTAATTATTATGTTGTTTTTTTTTTTTTTAATCTGAATCTGTACAGGCTAGACTGCCGCTCAAGTGGATGGCACCTGA
The DNA here is from genome assembly GCA_001698575.1 of Mola mola. Lineage (NCBI taxonomy): Eukaryota > Metazoa > Chordata > Actinopteri > Tetraodontiformes > Molidae > Mola > Mola mola. The sequence continues at coordinate 3,573,341 of KV751335.1, forward strand.
AGCCATATTTGACAAGATCTACACAACTCAGAGTGACGTTTGGTCCTTCGGCGTTCTCATGTGGGAGATCTTCTCTCTGGGTAAGTGTCAGTTTGTACAATTCATACTGGGGAGCAATTGACAGGAAAAATCACTCATCCAAACCCATTGAGATATGATAAAAATTGTGTGAAAATAAACCAAATATATTAAATGAACTAAATAATGGATTATAAGGAAGTATGCAAAGTATCCTTTACTAAATGTGGGTCTTACAAGATTGAATGCAAAGCAGCTATTGAACAGACCTGTCATAAATTCTTTTCTAGTTACTAACAAAGTTGAATATAGCTCAAATCTTCTGCATCCAACCTGCAAAACTGCAAAATTATTGATCGGTAAACAGTACCGGTCAAACACTACCTGTACTGCAAAGACAAATACAATATCAGGCAAAAATTGAAACAGGCATATAGATATAAAACTATAACAATCAATATTACCCTACCCTGCGGCAGTATTTCCAGTGGTATTTTAATATATCAATAAGACAATTTTAACATTTTTTGACAGCAAACACACAAAAGTAACTTTATCTGTAAAGAGACGATAGTGCTACTTCGTAGTACAATTAAAACATTAATTTCTTGGCAGCTTGTGTTCATACTTACACATCCTTACATATTCATGAAGCCATCTCAGCCATGAGGTCTAGTTATCAGAGATATTCACTGGGAGCTTGGTGGACCCACTCGGTGCCCATCGGCTGTTCAGCCTCACCAGATGCACAGGGTAATAAATGCCTTCTTCCACTGCGTAACTGTCCCTCTGGGACAAAGGGCCTTGGCCTGCATTGTCAGCCTCGCATTTTCATGCCACTCATGCAGAAAAGCATTAGTAAAGTTGTCTGTGAGTTTTAGTACAGGCATGGGAAATTAAACTCCTCCTGTTTAAGTTGTTCGTTTTTTTCCCAGGTGGCAACACAAACCACTATGACTGAGCAGTGTAAAAGTGGTCCCCTGCTGTGAAACCACTGCAGCCTTTATGGCAGCATTGTGTGTCAGTTCATGATTGCCTGTGCTCTGTGCACAGAGCTCGCCGCATGTTTCTATAGCGAGACTCACTGTGAAATATTGTATGTTTAAATGTCACCATGGGAAGCAGGGGAAACATAAGAGTCAGTGTGAAAAAGTCAAATGTATTGCTGTTGTTGAATCACTGCCATCCCATCCCGTCGCCTACTGCACTTAAAAAAAAAAAGTGTGTCAAATTGCATATTCTTTCAAATTTAAAGCACACTGACTTCATTATGACACATTCTCCTTTTGTCTCATTCTTTTTCTTGTACTTTCTTCCTCCTCTTCACTGACACATTCTCAGCAGAATTTCCGTTAAAGAAACACTGAAACATCTGGCCTGCATTAGCAAGGCCTCAGAAAAATAAATCAGGAAACAAGGATACAACACGATGAAGAAAAATGGCAAACAAGTTAGCTTTGCAACCTGATAATGTTTGGAGGTCAGAAGCTTCAGGCTAACCGAAGCATGTTTTTCAAAACACTCTGTGAACACAAAGTGTGTCAATTCTTTGTTGTGGGGCTAAATATCTGAAGCTTGTTAGTTAATTTTGATCAAGGTTGTCACATTAGCTCTGCACCAGGATTCTGAGTGCTTGAAAGTTTGGCAATTAGATGGGAGGGAATCAAAGCTTTGAAGCTACACAAACAGACAAGGGTCATTGAAAGTGCTTGAATTGATATATTTTGTGCAGGAATTCCACTGACATTTTGTTTTATTTTTGAGAGTGTGTGCATAAGGGATTGTAACACTAATTAACCTTGGCCCATGTGTTCAGCAATGTTGAATTTAAAGGTAAATCTTTATATTGTCCTTGAAAGTGACGTTTAAGCAGGTATGGGAGCACTGTACAAATTTTGACAAAGATTTGAGACGAAGTACCTTTTTAGTGATTGAATTCAAACTTAACTTAACTTGACTTTCAAATTTAGTGAACTTAGAAGTTAAAACAACTACTTTGTTTTTACAGTGTAGTTTATTAAAACTATTGCATTGTAGCAACAGGTGTGCGACTTTTTCTCACAATTAAAAAAGATTAACATTATATAGTAAAGAAGAATGAATGTTTTCTGTTATCATTAAACGAAAAACTGTACATGTGCATATTTTTAAACACGATACAATACCACTTACCCCAAATTCCATTTAACTGAAGACAGTTTCATCGCACTATAAAATGTACACACACATAAAATGTATAATATGTTTAAAGTATGTTTTTTAAATGGCTGTATAACCAAAAGGATTATATCGTTATGTTTCATATTGATCATGGACATTAGACCATGTGAACAGTTCTGATTTAAAATGTTTCCTATACACAAAAGAAAAGAAAAAGAAAAATTCAATATTGGCTTGAGTGTATGGCTCAGTCTAAGACTGTGTATTTTATCACAGGTGGATGGTCATGAAGAGGCCAACTTTGTTACCATTCTTACAATGTAAAAGCAAATAAAAATAGTGATGGTTATTGGTGATGAGCGATACATTTGACATATTCATGACTCAGCACTCCAGCTATAACAACAATACGCATTTACCATGTGCCCCGGCGGTGACAAAAGTTAAATCATCCAACCCAATCTAATTGAATGAGTATTTTTCATTTTTTTCTAGCATTTTGTTTAATAAACGTGTATGTATTCCGCAGCTGTTATACAATCTAAAAAAGCTTATTAAAAAATCAGTTACGCATGTCCGTGTAAACTACTGTAACTCACCATCACCATGCAACAAAAGTTAAATGTTCCCAGCAGGGAATCAAGAATGCAGACTGGGTACGTGTTGTCTTTGTGCTGCTCATTCTGCCCAGTAATCCTTTAAAACTTAAATGTGTCAGTCACATCCCAGCATTAGCTGCTGATAATACTGATATCATCTGCAGGCAGTGAAGAATATGAGATTTTATACAGTATTTCATAATTATTTTTCTCCATGCTGCAGGTACATGAATTATGTGTCTCCAGTTGCCATGTGCATGAGAGAGAACCAGCTTTACTAATAATGACACCCTTGACCTTGACTGTTTGTTCAAGTTTGCACATTTCATGGAAAAACAGTATATTTATGTCATACATAGGCCCCAAACCGAACTTTTAACTTCTTACATTGAGACTTGACTGAAATTTATTAATATCTTATTCACTAATACATGATGCATGACCTCCATGTTTCCTATAAAGCCTTATGAATGGACATCATTTGGCCTTTTTTGTGCACAACAAATCACTCTGTATGATTGTCTCCCCCTCCTTCCTCTCCCAGGTGCCTCCCCCTACCCTGGTGTCCAAATTGATGAAGAATTTTGCTGCAGGCTCAAAGAGGGGACCAGGATGAGAGCACCAGAATACTCCTCCTCTGAAATGTAAGAATTCCTATTTTTATTGTGCTTGAGTAAAAACAGTAAACATAATATGTTGTCCATGTCAAGACAGGCATGTAATTTTCCATGTAATTGTGTTGAAAGCCATCTCTGGGACTTTCATAGAGGGAGACTGTCTTGTTTTTTTCCACTCAGCCAGCTCCTCAGCCCCAGCTGTATGTTCTCCTCACAGAGGCCAAGACAATAAATTAAAAGACTCCCACATCAGTATACATCTAAGATGAGACACTGTGACGTTCTCCCTCTCTGTGGTCAGGGTTTCGAGATAAGAATCATGGGTACTCTTGCTCTGAGTGTTGCGGGAGGAAACGTTAGCCACTGATTAGCTCCGCAGCTGCACTGTTGAAACTCTGACGCATTTTGGAACTGACAGTGGCGCAGACATAACTCAGCACCATGATTAAACGTGATTTTAGATTCTCCCAGTGACAAGAGCCAGAGACTAGAGTTTGAATAGGGGCTGGTGGACGGTAGTGGACATAAATATCTGTGGGAGAACAGAAAGTCCTCTTCTTTGGTATCAGTGCTGTCAGTCAAGTTGCTGGACAATCTGTCTTTTTGTAATAGGAGTACTTTAACTCTTCAGTGCTGTTTAGACCCAGCGATCCGTCTGAACTCTGTAACTCGAGTCTCTGTTCATCATGTCTACATTTATTATGTCTGGTTTTAATTTAAATGACTCATAGTCCTAAAATTGTTTTTGTTTTTAAAAGATAATGCTGCTGATAATGATGTGATATCCGCAGGTCACACAGCTCATGCCAAATTAAGCTAACCGAATGAATCGTTCAGCTTCGCAAAGGAGGGAGTGATTACAAATGATACCAAAAAGCTGATCCTGACTGTTGTTTTCAGTGAGGAGAACCTCGGTTGAACAATATAGAACAACCAGATTATATATATTACAGACTGTGAGAGTTGCGCAAGATAAAACCTATATGGGATGTACAGTGATGCACTCAGAGTCAGGGGGGTGAATCCTGCTGATATCCGAAAGAGGTCTGCAGTTAATCACATGAGTCAGCAGGCCCAAGTTTTGACACACTGACCCTCACCTCAAACTCAGAATAATGAAAAGCACATGAGGTTGCAGACAGTGCTGAGAAATTAATTTGTGCTACCACAGCACGGATTCATCAGGAATGTTGTTTCTTAATAAAATACCCCATCCTGACGCACTGCAGAGGAATTTTGCGGATGCTACTCGAAAAGTGTGAAGACAATTAATAGGACACTTGCTTCCCATCACAGCCGGACATAAGAAGTCTGTTATACGGAATCCATCCACCGCCATTCTTCCTCAGAAATACCAGTTCTCCCTCAAGACCCAAAACACACGGGGGTAGGCTATTTATTGTCATTGCAGACCAAGGCAGGAAATGTGCTTTAAATTGTGAAGTCACAATGTGCACCCCATCCACCCCTGACGATATGCATAAAGACTGTGGTCACGCTTTCCACATCCTGCCACTGTTAGGAGGGTTACCACCTGGATGAGCATGCTTTATATTCATTACCGTGAGATTTTTAGCCACTTGGTTTCTTTCAAACCGAGTGACAACAGTGAGAAAGGTCTGAAGTCCCTGCAAACGAAAACACAGATGAAGAGGAAGGAGGGTTCCCCTTCTGCTTTTCCAAGCCCTCACACTTGAGACTTACAAAGTCAGAATAGTTCCATTTACATAAAACTTAAGATATCTGTGGGGAGAATGGTCTTTGCTGCAACAGAAACAGGATATGGATCCATCATCAACCAGGCCCAACCCCAGTGCTTTTAGCCGTTATTTAAACAGCCGTGGGGCTCTGTTTCTTAAGTCCTTTACAAAACTAGACACTGTGCTGCAATGGAAACTCCAATCGAAGAGCCACATGGGCAGAGAGGCTGACGGCTCGTCAAAGAGCTGGTCCTCAAACCCAAGACCAAGAGAGAGAATCAATCGGAGCCAAAGAGTCTCAAGTTCACCTTAGTATAGAAAACAGGGCTTATATGAATACAGCAAATGATGGATGATTTAGAGTGGCCATCTAGTTTGCTGAAGGCTTGGGTGTGTCCGTTTTTTCAGTTTGTGTTCACTGGTGTATTCTTTGACCCTTAGATATCAGACCATGTTGGACTGCTGGCAGGGGCAGCCGCAGGAGCGGCCGACTTTCACTGAGCTGGTGGAAAGGCTGGGAGACCTTCTTCAGGCCAGTGTGCAACAGGTAATACGTCATTTGAGTAAGAGTCAATGAATATGCATAAGTAAGTATGTATAATTCAGAAAATGTCCGTTTTCAATGTAAAAGCACTCAATATCAAGAAAAATTCCCCCCTGTGGATTTATATACTATAATTATATATGTTGCATAGGACCGCAGATTATAATTGTTTACACATTCACAATTTTTGTTTTGTCCAACCCGTCGTCTGAACCTTAGAAAAATTAAGAGGTGAGCAATGTATTTGGTTTTGACTGGCCACACGTGTCAAGAATCTCACAATCTCAGCTTAATCTACTGATTTGAAATCTGAAATCTCCCACACAATCAGCTGATTGCTCAGCTAATTCTCATCTACACATTCGGTTGGCAAAGCTCTCACAGGGTTAGCTAATTGCTCTGAACACTCTAGCTCCACATTTTATGCTGCAACTGGGGGTGGGGGTATTTATTTATCTCCCTACCTTAGCCTTTCAATATCTAAATAGCTTTATGCAATTTGTAATCTAAGATTGTTTTATAACTTTGTTAAAGGAATCATCACATTGGAGAAGCTGGAATAATATAATGTTTTTGGTGAAAAAAATACTGTCAAAATAATATATTCAAGTAAAGTTACCCACAATGTGTGCATGAGTGATTTTACTTTGTTACATTCCCATTCAGCGGCAACGCACATTGCAAATCATTAGATAATTGTGTTGCTGATTAAAGGTCTGTAGCTGTGTAGCAGTTCAGAGCATTGTGGCCCCCCTGGGAGTTCAGAAGTGAAGTGACACACAACACAAACACTTGGCTTCCATTTGAAATTTCACCGTCAGTCTCGTTCTCAGGAGGAAACACACTTCAAAGCCCCTGGAAAAGTGATTGTTAGTGTGATGCAGCACAACATTGTCTGGCATGAAGGCTGTGTCAGAACCCATTTGAAGTTTTCAGATTTTTATGTGGCTGTTATAAAATTCAACAGCTGTTGTTTCTAATCAGAGCAACAAAATTGCACTTCTGGGGAAAAAAAAAAAGAAATAAAAGCAGCGTTATGCAATGTTATAATGCAATCGTATAAAAACTGAGAGGAAGTCAGACAAAGAAACTCCCATTGGTTTCGTTATTTGTTGGCTAAGACCGGACTCATGACAGGTCAGGCTGAGCACAAATTATATGCAGTGTAATTTAGTTTTGTATGGTCCCTTTCTGTTGACAGGTGTTTTTTGTGTGTGTGTGTGTGTGAATTTATCTTAATCAAAAGTGGATCCAAGTAAGATTGTGCATCACCATCATCACAGGGGAAAAATGTTTGACGTGTAATAAAGAGAGCAATTTTTCTGTTGAAACATTTTATTTGACACTCTAATCATCTCATCAGTTAAGCATAAAAGAACTTAGCTACTTCTAGCCTCTTAACAGAATTCATTACCAGACTGTACCCCAGACACAACAAAATAAATTCTATTTAACTCGAGAGATAAACACCAACATGGCAGCATGTTGCATTACGAATGAATCTGTCAAAGTTATTTTCAAGAGAAAAAATTCAGACTGAACAGAAAGAATGGTGGAGGGAGTTTGACTTTTATTAATAAAGCTATTGTTACAGTGCAGGAAGGCTAGTCATGGCCTTCATCAGCTTTATGAACATTGATTTGTTTTTAATTAGCCTAGGCCTTATTTTCTCTGGCTGCTGGCCACAACCTGGGGAAGGGTGTGTTTGTATAGCGCGCTCAGGGCATCAGCTCACTTCAGCCGCTTTGTGATTTGTAGCATGCAAATACTCGAATGTGCTCTGAAATATTCTATCTGTGGTTGATGGCTTTAGGAGGGGAAGCACTACATACCCATCAACACAGCCCTGCTAGCTAAGGTGGGAGACCCGTCCACCACAGTGTTGTCAGAGGAGATAACCACACGCCCTGTCTCCCACCGCGACTCAGGGAGCACCTGGTAAGAACACCGACCATTACATGCTTGACATTCCCCTATTGTTGTTGCTATTATATCTGTCCTTACGTATAGCTCAAAGGATTACAGTGCTGATGTGTCTTTTGCTCAGTAAAACACTATGGTCCAGACAGAAATGTTGGACAAATTGGCAGAAAATGTAACACAGATGTAGTAAATATATGGAGTAATATTGAGTTTATTTAATGTGGCTCGTGTGACCTGTGAAAAATTAACAAAACAAGAGTTTATTTGTTTCAATAATGTTCCACTCAGATTTGCTTTTTATTTTTCTACTTTTTTACATGTTTATTACGACGTAAATCTTGTGTAAAGGGCGTGAAGAAGTTTGAGAACCATGACTGTGTTGACGTGACTTTAGCACCACCATGTATTTGTTATGTTCTATTTAAATGTCCAGTGTGTAGAATTTGAGATTATATATTCACAAACATATGATATAATCTTCATACTTCATAACTATGTTAAAATTAGTGTCTAATCATCTTAAATCAAAAACCGTAGTATATATATACGATCTTAGAATAATTGATTTATATTTACATGGAAGCGGGTCTCCCTTCCAATGAGAGCACAGTCTTGTGGCGCCATGTTACTATGGTAGCCAAGAAATGACAAAAAGGTTAGAAAACACGTTTTGGGTTTGTATACCACAGTGACTTTTGAATAAACACCAACAAAGAAGACTCACCCCAGTAAAAGGTAACGAAGAAAAAGAAGTACAAGGAGCTATCTGTGTATAAAGATTGTCCGTCATTAGAAAGACCTAGTGGTGATTTCAGATTCGCTGCTTCCCTTTGTCTAAATTTAATGTAAACTTTCTTTTCTTCAAATCCCGGTGTTGGCAGGTACGAACCTCAATCAGATCGGAACATAAATGTGTGCAATACTTAAATTTATGATCAAATACCTGCAAATCTAAAGACATCAGGTCAAACATCAGCGTGTTAGTAACGCCTTTGTGAGCTTGTCAGCGCGCTGGTGTCAATATTTAGCCCCAAGCACCACTCTGCTGTTTTACAGCTTCACAGAGCTGAGAGCTTGTTGGCTCAAATCTGTTACGCTCCTCTTTGAACTAGTTAAGACATTAAAAGTTAATCAATCACCTTATCTTAAATAAATGTAAACCAATGTTCAGACTGTTGAAGGAAAACAACCCTGAGTCTGATTTGCCAAATAAATGCTCCAGTCTTTTTTTCGTTTTTGCGTTTTATCAAACACTTTGAGTTCCTGCGGTGCTCAGACTTACCAGGAGAACATTCAAGGCTGACAAGAGGACAATAAGAACACTGGCTGGCACATGATAAGAATTATACAATGGGAAATTCCTGGAGAAAGATCATTCAGTATTGTGGCTCCTGTGAGGATTTTCACCAAAAACGAGACAAGATTTATGTCTACTTAAGATAATATTTGCTGAGCTCTTGGGTTTTCACAATTCCTCAAAGGCTGTTTATTGAGGAGGTGTTGAAAAGCAGTAATGGCACTTAACTCTTAAGCCAAATTAAGCAGTCATTTTAGTCTCTGAGCGTTGAAATGCAAAGCAAACATGGTGTGTTTTCAAACTACAATGTCATAGATGCCGCACATTGTTGATTTTAGTGATTAGGTTGCCGCAGGTTTGTTGCTGGACTTTGCCTCTTGGCTCCTGAGTAAATTCTTTAAACAGAAGGGGAATGTTTTAGAGTATCTTAGAGACTTACCCTGGAAATATTTTTCTTGGTAGGAACATCAAGATCCGTCCGGCTAGCGTGAAAACATTTGATGAAATTACCATGGAGAACGAGCCAGATGAGAACCACGGAGTGAGTTATTAATGCTGACACTAAACCACAAGCAAACCCATAATCTAGATTAAAAGAAAAGTCACCCTGGTTTTATGACATTTATAATATTTTATCTGATTCAATTATATTTGAATTATTTACTCTGTTTGTCTCTGGATCTTTGTCATCAGGGCGGTCAGTCGGACAGCGGGATGGGTCTCTCATCGGACAACATGCAGACTCTGAAGCGCCTTGAGTCACTGGCGGGTCGTCCTCTGAGCATCATGGCCCTGGCGTACGTACGCTGCACCGCTCATCACCGTTCCACACGCCTTTCATCTGACAGTCAGCACACACAAAAACAGTTTGCAGAGTACCTGCTTGGAAACCTCCCTGTTGTTCTGGAATGTCGACACTTTAACTGTCAAACACTCAGACTCCAGTTTCTTCTGCCCTAAAAACACGTCAGCCGCTAGTTTTCCCTTTTGTCTGGGGAAGCCATGAGGTAGGGACAGAGCAGACGTGGGAGGGGAAAAAGCTTGAATATGACAAGCTAAAGGCCTGAGCACAAAAGCGGAGCAGCTTTGTTACAAGAGGTTTTGCTGTTTTAAGAGGGCGCACTAAAACCTCTTTGTTTCCATTCAGTAGTCCTGCATGAGATACCTCCCAGATGGATTTCACTTAAAAGTCCTTACAAAGTGACAAACACGCATATTCTCAAAGGAGTAACATTGTTCTGAAATCCTGTGGCCCGTTTGATGGCTTTAAGATGTGGGTCTGGAAATACAAAAAACAGTCAGGTTGGAGAAAAACAAAGGGGCAATATGTTTTAACTTTACGAGTTATTTGAGGATGAAGTCAAATCTGATTCAAATTTACATAAATCTTTTCCTCCTGAGGGTCTCTGCAGGAGTCTTAAGGCTTACATATTAAGTTTACAGCAGCTCGGTGACAGGGTTAATGTACTGGGTCACACCTCTGAACCCAGTAATTACTCTTTAAACTTTGTGATATTATTCTGTTGTTCCCTGCACAGTAGCATCTATTAATACTTGCCCACTCAAATCCTATAAAGGAAGGAGGGAGAACGGCGGTAAATTGAATTCTCTTAAGGCAAATCTTTGTCTCACAAAT
>KV751335.1:3583909-3598387 GCA_001698575.1 Mola mola
CTGATATAAAAGCGGAGGGGAGGTGTAAACAGCTGCTGGCCAAGTAAGACACAGATTTATGGTGCCTCTCTGAGTCAGTGCAACAGATACCCACGATGCATCTTAGATCTCAGGACTGGAAGCGAAGGTCACCGAGGCTCTGGGCGTGCCTGCTTGTGTCATCAGCGCCTCGGCGTGGAAAAAAAAAGCCGACCCAGGCATGTGGAGAATGATCTGCGTTTTGAGGGAAGGACTTCTTCACCAAGCAACTGCTCAATCACAGCCACCTTTGAACTCTGGAGGATTTACAAGGGCCTTGTCTGTTCACTGTAGTGCTGTCCTCCCTTTGTCTAGCTCCACCTGTTGCTCCCTGGGCCTTCACTACCTTTGATTAAATAATATTGACTTGCAACTATATAGTAGACAAAAACCTGTCCTGTTTTGTCTAAACATCAAAGATGTTCATTTTAATATTTTAAGAGATTCTAAAAACCAGCTGATATTCACATCTGAAGGTGAAAAACCCTGAGCCTGATTCACTGTTTCCCGTTGGTCAAGTGCCAGTTGTACCGGGTAGCTTGGCAACGCTCTGCCATTGTTAACTATTTTTTGATGCCTAATTTAGCAGTTATTCATCAGCACAACATTCCAGTACAGCAGTGTCACTTACCCCCGCTGGGCACTGACCCTTCCGCCCCCGAGAATGGCGCTCTGGAAACCCTTAGCAACCTCCTAAAACAATAAGAGGCAATTGCTCATATACTGGGCATCAAGTGAATCACAAAAGCCTGGGATGATCGAGTACATCATATTTCAGTGAGGAGAGGTCTGTCTGATTGTGGAGCTTCGCAAGGGGCTTTTCTTGAATCAAAGCGTGTGCTCTATTGTGAGAGCGATCAGGTCAAGTAGTCTTGAAAAACAGACTTATAAGATGAAAGACGCGCTTAATACTGTCCTTTTAAGTTAAAAGGCGGGTTGTTTACTCATAGACTGCTCCACTTTCCACCCCGAGAGGAAAGCCAACCGAGTTCAGCGTCACTTCTTTGTCAGGATGTCAAACCCATCATCCTCTCCTGTGTGTCTGTTTCTATAATGAGGAGGATCTTCACACTGCACAAGGCTGATAGTTTGGATAATACCAGCTGACACTGCCTGGTCTCTGTCCTCGAGAATAAAACATTTTTCATTATCTTTTATCTTTATCATAAAATATCCATCACATTTTCCCTTAGCATAAAGTGACATCTCAAAATGTCATGCTTGGTCAAGGCAACAGGAAAGAACATACATTTTTATAATGTCATAAAACAGAACATGACATCAAACCCTTATGTTTTAAAAATGTTAACATCATCTGTAAAATTGCTGATTTTTGATTTGGCCAGTTGCTTTTGCTCTGATTGTTATATTTTAATGAAACTCTCATGTTTTACAAACCTGCTTGTCTTACTTGAATTGTTCTGTGAGAGCGTATTTTGACTTGTTCTTTACGCTCTTCTAATCATTTTCTGTCTCTTTGTCTTTGTCAGGATGAAGGCAGTGAGTAAAAGCAAAGAGTCAGTGCTGAGTGACTCGGAGAAGGACAAGTTCCTGCCCACTGTTGCCGCTCTGGACTTCAGTCTGGATGACTCGGCCCTGGACGCCGGTCTGGAGTGTCACAGCCCGCCGCCTGACTACAACTCTGTGGTGCGCTACTCCACCCCACCTGTGTAATGTCCTGCTCCAGTGGAGACTCTGGCAGCCTCGAGGTCTTTGCTTTGTTCTACTCCGTTTTTGTCTCTTATATCTGGACTGGTCCTGTAGAAAAGTTTGAGGGGAAAAGACAGTGTCAAGACAAAAGACAATGTCCCCCTTTCAGAGTGTTTTCAAAAGGACGCACTGAAACAAACCACAATCTTCTTCTGCATCTTCCATTTCACCGGGCATCTGCAGTGCAACGGAGAGGAAACCTGCAGGTTGCTGATTTCTTTCGGACGCAGGCTCAGGTTAAAGCTGCTGCTTCGTTCACTGTGATTCATCAAACACCTGAAAACAGGCTCAGGTATCTCTTTCATCTACTGTGAAAACAAACCACAACGATTCCGTCTTCTCCGCTGATCTGACTAAACTACGACCTTTGACCAAGAAGAATGGCCTTCAGAAAAAATACAGTTTTTAAGTACAGTTTTACCAAGACTTTTTGGCATCTTTTAAATGTATTCACAAAGTTTAAAACTGGGAATCAAATTGTGCAAAAGAAAGTGTATTATGCAGCTACATCTACAACATGAAGGGCAGCATTACTCAAATCGAAAAGAATTGACAAACATCTCTGAAAAATTCCTTAAAAATATCAGCTGAACTAAGTGAACCCCGGAGTGCAGGAGGAGAGGAGTGATTTATCGAGTAGTAGTGGGTGTTTTCTAAAGTTTCCAGGTTCAGGAAAATCACAGGTTAGCAGAGTTTAATGGAGGAAACGGTAGAGCCGAAAGTGAGACGAGAGGGCTTCAGATTTAACGTTACAGTTCAAGTTTAAAGGCGTTTAAATGAAGAGTTACTGGACATGTAGATCCTTCCTCCAGCCCCGTTCTGGCATTGAAGCAACTCTTAGGTGCTTTTGTTTGGTCAAAGTTAAAAAAAAAAAAAAGTGATGAGAAAACATCTTGTTGAAATTAGAAACATGAGATGACTGGAAGAGTTCATTCAGAAACCACTAGCTAAAGTAATTGTGTATTATATGCGTTGTAAACACTGCTACAATCCAGTTTTGTTTGGTCATTTTTATTCTTATTTAAAAGTCAACCAAAGGATTTACTCCCAGATATCAACATGAAACCTCCCGACTCTTTGCTCAGACGTCTTTGTGCTGCTGTATTCAAAAACAAATGCATTTTGTGGATGTCCTCCATCTTGTGCTAAAGTAAAGCTTGCAGGGCAGTTTACAAAAGCTTAGCACTGTCTTCTGTCTTAGTCTTCTCTGGATCAGTGAAAACTGAAATCATTATTATGCGTCATACTTAACGTACTGTGGCCCGCACCCAGTTTTTATGGCTGCAGAAATGCAGCTAGCTTGTGCTTGACCACTAAAGAGAACAGTATTTGCCAGTGAGTATAAAGGGGATATTTTAATGATTTTAATTTTATCTGTGACCATTTTGTTTTGTTCATGTGAGGAGGCAATGATTATGCACTGATACTTTTACATCACTTATAATTTTTGTATTCTAAATGTATATTATTATGAAAAACAGTGTTGAGGGTCACATTTTACAAAGGTTTCTCCCTTTTTTTTAAATTTAACTCTTATTACATACTGTTGTAGGAAATTATTGTTTTCAGTTTTTGATGTATTATTTCTTGGCAGCCTAACATCATCACACAGTATCTTCACTTGTGTTTCTGTCTTTTAGTTTCTGCTCTCTTTGAATGCAAAGAGAAGTGTTTTGTTTTATTTTTTCTTCAAACATAACTGAGTAATCGGACCTGCAGCAGCTCGTAGCTTTTTCTGTTGTGTTCAGGTAGTGTAACAAGTTGGCTTTTATAAAAGTTATGTTCCCCAACACTGTTAACTGAGCAGATGAAGTTAATAAATGAATAAAGATCTTTATATTTATACATTACTTGTAGTCTGTACTTATTTTTGCTTGACATTCATGATTCCACGACTTTTCCTCTATGGCCTGTGTGAGGTTTGCAGTGTAGAGTAAAACGTCTCAACAGCAAAATTCAAAATCTCTGAGCAGTTCGGTTTTCTTTACCAGGAGCAATACAGCCTCACAAAACTGTGAGATATTTTGAATTAAGAATTGAATTATATTAAGAATTATCTGCAAAAATAATTGCAGCAAATGAAGCCTCACAATTCTGTCCCTTTTGTGCCGAATTTCAACCACCAGCAAACGGTTTAAAATTTTGATGGTCAAACATGCAAACTGGGGGTTAGATTAACTGGTCACTCTAAATTGCCCGTAAGTGTGAATGTGAATGTGGATGGTTGGTTGTCTCTATATGTCAGCCCTGCGATGAACTGGCGACTTGTCCAGGGTGTCCCCCACCTTCGCCCGAAGATGCTGAGATAGGCTCCAGCGCCCCCACGACCCCTAACAGGATAAGCGGTAGTAAATGGATGGATGGACCTCAATGGGCTTCTGTAAAACAGTGTGCTGCCAATAAAATAAAACCTCTTCTATGATTTATGGTGTATTTGTAGTCAGCAAATGCCAATGCAAACTTCTTTTGGCCCGCGACCCTTGTCAGAAAAAATGTTAACGAAAATATGACCTCTGCAGAGTAACAGTGATGTTCATTTTGCAGGTTTTTCCATTTCGTTTGAAAATTTTCTTATGACCCCAGGAGTTTCTTATGCGCCCCTCAAGTTGGGAATGGCTTGGACGACCGGCTCATTCAAACAATTGTCAGGTTCATCCAGGTTCATCCCAAACGCTCCCTGCTCTGATTTGAATCGTTACACCTGAGTGAGAATATCTGGACTGCGCTGAACCATCAGCACTGCTGCTCCTCAGACTGCAAGAGACTCACTTCCTTCACCAGGACAAGACGTCGGCAGCCTGTCTGACAATGCCCTGTGAGCCGGGAAGGAAGGAACTCTTAATCCTCCCACCGTCCTGAGGGCGCCACACACGGGGCTTCCTGTGGGGGTGCTTACTGGCAATGGGTGTGTCAGAGGGGGGCACCAGGACACCAGGACACCAGGACAGGCTGGCCACTCGACCACCTCCGGTTGGCCTCACAGGATTCACTGTTTGTTGCAGTGAGGTGAGCACCTAACAACACATCAACAACCCGCAACTATTTCAAGAACTAACAAACAAGGGAAGGATGCCGAGGGGGGGTTGGAGGGAATCATTTCTCACTGTCATGTTTTTTTTCTTGTTTGCCCCTACACCTACTCACAGTATTTTTCCATATCAGCAGGCAGAGGAGTGAGCCATGAACCGGTTACCCTTTGCTGTGGGGTCATTCTGCGTTTCTTAAAGTTAGTACAGTTAACAGCTCAGTGGAAAGCCTCGTTTCCACCAAGCAGTAGAGTTCAGTTTGGTTTGGTATTGTACACTTTTTTTTTTCTTTTTTTTTTGTGTTTCCATTGTCAAAAGCTGTGAATGGTACCCTTGAATAGAGAAACGTACCATGCCAGCTTTGTCACCCTTGATTTGGGGTACCAATCAGGGCTAAACCGTACCATACAGAGGGGGGTAGACCCACTGCAGTTCGCTGATTGGTCGGCAGAATTGTCACTTCCAGGCGACAGTTAGGCCATCTTCCTCGCAACGTGCAGCTTTTTGTCCAGAAGGTTCTTTCTGCTTTGTGTGATAAACAGAAGGAAACAATAGAAAATGCTGGATGTCCTCCATTGTTTCCTTTATTTGTTTTTATAGTTTCTTCGTTGACTTTATTCCAGGGATACACTGTGTCGCGTTTCTATCATGTCATGCCACGTCCGTAGCTGGCGTGGTCAGGCTACCCCGCCCGCCAGGTAATGATACAGTCACCTGTGGAATCCCATGCCTGTAATGAGCCGTACTGAGTCGAACTGAACCATACTGCTTGGTGGAAACGTGGCTGGAGGTTGTCAAATACCACTATGGGTTTATGGGAAGAATAAGACTGAAAGTCTTACAAAATGCTCCTTTAATTTAAAATCAAACAGAACACTGTGTCTGAAAAGCAAGTTGGAATCATAGGTGTTAAATGTTGAAGAGCAAAAACTACCATATTACCCTCTGAACTGTGGTAAAGTAGAAGTGGATGGGAAAATAGTCAAGTACTGACCGCCTCAGTACTCGTGAAATCAAAGACGACGCTTTAGCTCAAGCAGCACCGTTAAAATGCAAGAGGGAGAAGTGAGCACTGAAGGCTTTTTTATAGAAACATGATCGTAACACGTGTTAAATGTGAAAGGGTATATTTGTAACTTAAGCCAAGATGTTTTCCTTATGCACTGCAAATGTCAGCAACTGTTTGTGGTTCCTAAATATTACCATGTAGTTTCATGAGCTGAACTAAACCAAATACATGTGGTGCATAAACATAACCAAAGTAGTTTTGTTGCCTAAATCTAACCAAAGTTGTTGTTTTGTGTGTTTTGCCTAAACAAAAGAACAACCTACAGACTAAAATAAGGAAAACCAAAGTATAAATGAGCAGTGTACAGGATTCAAAGTACAGTCAACTTAATATCAATCCCAGACACAACCCACCACACCACTCGCTCTTTCTGTCAGAAAGCTCTATGGACAAAAACCTTCTTGAAAGTTGCCTCACAGGTTGCCTCAAAGAAAGCCTAACAACATTGAATGTGTATAGATCAGTTCTGATCTGGATCCTGATTCTGGATCCGTATGAACTTGAAGCATGGACATAATTCATAAACTAATAGTATTAGTATTTTTAATAACGGGAGTTGACGTTTTACAGTTTCAGACCGAACAGAGTAAACTTTTTCAGATGTACACATAAACATACGGGTGCTGTAAACAACAAATAAACAGCACTTCACCAGATTGGAAATCAACACTACTGACAAAAGTTACAGAAATGTCTTGATTTTTCCACCCAGACTCTCAGTTTGGATCAGGAGAGAAACCTAAGAAAGTGAAAACCTCAGGGAGCTCGACACAGGAACAATCCCCTCAGGACCTTCAGTGACATGACAAGCAGTCATCAGAAAGTGTTGTGTTCCTATCAAGTGCCACACCCACGTCTGTTTTAGTTTCCCTCATCCGACGATAGCATTCATGACAATGACCTCTCCCCTCTGGACCTCTTCCCAGAGCAAATGCGGCCGCAAATCATGCCATAAATAAATGAAAACCAGGCGTTAATGAATTCAGGAAACCTCTGATGCTCTTCCAAATAAACAGAAAACAAAAACAAACCGACTAAATGCAGGCAGTATGCAATCCAAACACACACACTGAATTGGAGGTGTTGTACAACGGTTTTCCCAGACCCCTGCCCATGACAGTGAACTGGGCTCAGCCACATGTGTGCCTCTCACCTAAACTACAACAATGAGCCGGATATCGTCCCCTTAAAATACCTCCCCTCAGTTTACCAACAACATGCAACAGCAGCTAAATAAAGATGCCGCAACAAAGGAGCCGAGGCAGAGGATGGAAAACAAACCTCAGATCGGGAACAGGTTCTGTAGGGTTAGAGCTCAGGATGATCATTATCGTCAAAAGTTCAATAACGTTGTTTCGTTTTGTGCTGGATCGCTTTAAGAATATTTGTGCGTTACATCAATTGATGGTCTTCATTTTAGAGTTTACATGCTGGCATTCCAGTGGAATAATAAAAAAAAAAAAAGTAAAGAAAGAAACAATAAACTAAATTTTCCATATTTACTTTATTCATAGCACATGTCCCCTTCTGACGACAAACGGAAAGCACATTTATATCACTAAAGATAAAAATGCGTGTCTGATCAACTCTCGCCTCCATACGGTTCAGCCAACGTATATCTGATAGCGAAAAAGATCAAATTGATTCCAGAGGACAGAAAGAATGTCGGGCCTGAACCCTCAGGAGCCTCCAGACTCATCAGTGCTCATTGTTTACCTCTCTGCTGGGGGTTGAGGGCTGTTCGTGCTCCAGGAGGGCCTGGGAAAATATGCTGTTCACAGTGGCATAATTAATGTGAACATGGTGGGCTTGTTTTGGAGCTAAGATACTTTTTTTTTTTTTTCCATTTAACACCCCTCAGTCCGGTTCTGGTGCTGCTGGGGTTCTTGGTGGCCCCCCAGCTGCTTTGGATGAGTCCAAATGTAGGACGTCACATCAGAACCTGGCTCTCCCCCCATCTCATCTCCTCTGTATAGAGGCCGATGTGTTGTACACTGTAAAAAACTGAGTTATTGTTCTAACTTACAGCAAGACAAAAGGCTTAAAACACTCCTTGAAAACTTTAAAGGTCACCGAGCTTGAAAAGAGGAGTTGAGGTAACTTTGAATTAGTGGAAACTTTTCTAAACTAAAACATGTCCCTTTTTACAGAGTTTGAGTTTCCCCGCACAGAATGCAAAAAGAAAATTTATTGTTTTACCCACTTGGGACTCACTTATTTTGCTGTTTCTCCAAGTTTTTTGATCCAGACTCAAAGATCTTCTGTTTTTTTTTTTGTTTCAGTGATGGAATGAGGTTCATTTACTGTGCCTCAAGTGCTTTTGAGACACATTACTTGTACTTTACCTGAGCATTTTAAGTAAGTTTAAGTTTTTGATCCTTTAAACTGTATCTAAAATAATATAATCTATTTTCTCCATGAAATTTTATTTAATAACTTGTTATTAACTTTAGCCAAAGTGCATTTTTAAATCAATTCATTTTTATGGGCATTTTAAGAGTAAAAAAAAAAAAAATCTGTATGATGCTGAATATTGGATCTAAAAACTGATGAGAGTCAAAGTACAAACAGAAAATAATGAAAAAAAATACTCTCATGGATGACTTTCGCCTTTTCACTTTTATCAAAGTTCAGTTTATGGTACTTTTTACGACACCGCTGCACATCTCCACTGTGATGCACTGATTTTTTTTATCAGCTGGCTTCTCCTCAAGTGCCACTGGAAGGTTATGGGATGGTCACATGGTCCATGTTTCCATCAGGATGAAATCAGTTTGTTCCTCAGTTTTGGTTTTGACAACAACTGCGGGTGTCTCCTATACTCTTTTTCTTTTTTATAAATATCTTTAAAACTGGTAACTTTCCTATCAGCCACAGCTCTGGTGTGTGTCTGTGGCTAATTATCACGAATCGATATGTTTGTAACGGCTTCAGAACAGCATGCTGTCATTTTAAATAGTACCTGTGCATTCAACTGCTTTCGTGGCCGTAAACTCTTAATGTTGCATCTTTTCCCTTATCGTGCCACAAATCATATATTTTCTGTCTAAAAAGTGTCACACTAAAGAAAAGTCAGCGCCTGGGTGTATTTATGTGGGTTTAAAATATAAAAAAGAATCTGAACAGCTTGCATAATTGTTTATTCATGTTTCTATTTTTATTTATTTTTTTAAGTTTCCACATTTTTTCGTCCAAAACACATGAACCGGCCCCTGCCACGGGGCCATAAAGTGTTCTTATTTGGCATGTAAAAAACCTAACCGGCATTTATTTCTTTTGTATCCCGAGCAAATGAATCAAATCACACAAGCGTGACTTGTGTGTGTTAAATCCGGTTTTACATGTGTTTCACATTGCAGATGAGAAACAAAGGCTTGTGTCGGCCATGTGGGCCGTTTGTCCAAAAATAGTAGCAGATGGTCTTGTTTTACCTCTCGTCCTGCAGAGAAACACTGTGGTCACTTCAATAACATCAGTAAAGTTATGCAACAAGCTGCATTCTTAGGCTGCTTCACCGCTGACTGTCACCGAGCTCAGGGGAGGGAGAAAAAAGGGACTTTTGGTATTAACAAATGTATCAACACTCTGTGTTATCTCAGTGATGTTTGGAGTTTGCTTCACTTCAGTTTCCCATGTTGCTGTGTGCACGAACACAGATGAAATCCCTGCAGAGACCGCTTGGATCACTCTATAAAATGCACAACTCCGAAATGCACCAGTAGTGCATCAAATTGATTAATGCAGCAATGCATAATGATCCATTTCCATCACTTGTGATGTACCCCTGAGATGTCAGGATTGTGCTTTTTCCAGGTCGTACACAATTTCTCCAAAGTTCCACGGCCCCAATCAGTAGAACAGCATAGTCGAGTGTGAGCCAGCGAGACCCTGTGTGACCCTTCAAAACACTCTGCTTACCATCACAGTCACCTTTTAAAATCTTTTCATAACAGATCCATACGTCGTAACAAGCTGAGCTGTACATCTGTGAACATCATGAACCGCAAGGAGGAAACCTGTCACACAGAACAGATGTTGCTATCCATCCATCCATCTAACCTGGACTGAATGAACAGCGTTCATTCATTTCCATCTTGCCACAGGACATAACTAATCCAGCTGCGTCCCCTAGCGAACACACATGGGGAGTGAATCCTGCAAAGGGAGCACAAACCTTAGATTTAAGGGGAAAATCCAGAGCTGTGCTCGACTGAAGGCAGGGGAAAGACATTTGCGGATATTCTATTTGAGTGGTCTTATTTTCTCCAACTGTATGCTTAAACTACACAGCATATATATTTTATAGCTTTAGTTATATTCAGAATCATAATAAAAAATGTAATAGCAGACATTGGTTAAGATACTTCTTTGTTAATCGGTGATAATTATAATACTTGTGTGTATGATTCTGAAGTGTCTAATGAGCAACTGAACTTTATCTATGTAAAGTTTTAAGCAAATACATTTGTAGTATCACTTAATGGAAAACAGAGTTCAGGACTTTTAATCTGTTTTTATTGACTATCAGGCTGCAGTGAGTCTGAAAGACTGGGCATTTATCCTCCCCTGAGTTATCCTGATAGAGATGTGAATATATTAATCAACATCATTGACATCATTGTTTTTGGTTTGTGTCTGCTGCCCTCTAGTGGTTAAGGATCCGATGAGAGGTGGTCAGTGACAGTGCAGCTTCTCAGACTCACAGATGTAAAAGTATCAGTACAGAATATAACGAACTTCTTTTATTTATTTATTTTTGGTTATTCAGTAGGTGACTTATTGTATGACAAAGTCAGGAGTGGAAGAGAAGAATGTTAGACTGGTGCAGGATCTGTGTGAGAGCAGTATGACAGTGTTTGAGGTGCGCCGTAGGAGTGATGGAGGCAAGACTCGGCCCTGAGCCCCTTCTTGTTTGCTATGGTGATGGACAGACTGACAGATGAGGTCAGGCAGGAATCTCCATCGACGATATTGTTTGCAGATGACACTGTAATCTGTAGTGAGAGCAGGGAGCAAGTGGAAGAAAACCTGGAGAGGTGGAGGTATGTGCTGGAAAGAAGAGGAACTAAAGTCAGTTGTAGCAAGACAGAATGAATAAGGTTACAGGGAGTAAAGGTAGAAAAGGTCCATGAGTTGGGGTCAACTGTTCAGCGCAGAGGGGATCGTGGTAAAGAGGTGAAGAAGCGAGTGCAGGCAGGCTGGAGCAGGTATCAGGAGTGATCTTTAACAAAAGAGTAGCAGCAAAAGTAAAAGGAAGGGTTTACAAGAGGGTAGTGAGACCAGCAGTGTTTTTGGTTTGGAGACGGTGGTACTGACCAAAAGACAGGTGGCAGAGCTGGAGGAGGCAGAGTTAAAGATGTTGAGATTCTCTTTGGGAGTGACGAGGATGGACAGGATTAGGAATGAGCACATCAGAGGGACAGCACAGGTCGACAGGTCTGTGCACAGGCACAGATGTTTTCGAGACAAAGTTAGAGAGGCCAGATTGAGATGGTTTGGACATGTGCGAAGGAGTGAGTGAATATATTGGTAGAAGGATGCTCAGGCTGGAGCTACCAGGCAGGAGGCAAAGAGGAAGACCAAAGAGGAGATTCATTTTTATATACTGATTAATATGTTTTATACTGTACTGTTAACCTAAAACTATAAGAATATATCTGAGTTTTATTGCAGTGTTGTAGACGTATAAAGTAGGAAATTTAGATAAAATTTAAATAGTGAAGTAAAATTGCTAAAAAGTTTACCAGAGTGAGACGTTGTTTTCCAGCACTGATGATCACAGGCCTCAATAGTCACCCGTTTAATTACAGCAGCTGTGGTTTTAAATAATCACCGCAAGAGGGCAGCAGTGAGTCCTGGTGATGGATGAACCCGCAGTGTAAATTGACCGAAGACCGAAAAGAGGGGAGAAACCTGAGGGAAAAAACAGCCCATTGGAGGGATGCACAGCCTGGATTGACATTAAAAAATATAGATATAAAAATAAAGTAATTTACCAATTGTTCTCAAATCCGCCAGACTGAACTTTCTTCTAACAGAATCTTTTTGCATGAAGTCTATCTGCTCAGTCTCATCAGATAAACACCCTGAGAGGAGATGCGTGGATTATTTTTAGAGGCACGGAGATCTATGGTCGTTCAGGAGGAAAGGCTTCATATTTACGCCTTCCTGGTGGACATTTGGTGACCGGGACGTGACACCGCAGCACACTGTGGAAGCACCCAAAATGCCAGGAAGTGTAATTGTGCACAAGTCGGAGAGAAATGACTGGCCTTGGTCGGTCTAATTCGATTACACCGTGTCATAAATTCTTTGTGGTCAATAGACCGACGCTTCAGTGGCATCCATCAGCATTTATAAGATGAGACAGGCTTATTTGTCAGCTCTACCAAGCCGGCCATCGGACACCTCGTCTCATTTAGAACACTACCAAGGTATTATAAAAATAAAAAATAGATTTAAAAAATGAATAAAAGTATGATAAGTCTTAAAATAAATGTCATCCAATTATAATAATCAAGAGTCCCACGAGTCCTCAGACGTGTGCCTAAAACTGAGTCCTTGTTGTAAATGTATTGCTGAACGTGTTTCATTAGCTGAATTTACACATTTGCAGCCTGTTAAAGGTGACATAGGTCAGTTTGGTGTCGTTTATGGCAGCAGAGCTGCAAGGGGGTGTGTTTACCTTTTCAAAGTGCAACAGTGTGCGTGAATCCTGGTGCGTTTTAAAAAACTGGCTGTGACTCGACCAGTGTTCGTGGCGGTGGAGGGGGGGGGGGCACTGTTTGTCACAGAGGGGGTCGATGTTTCCTTGTAACCGGAATTAGCTGCGAAGTGCGACCTTGAGGTGCGACCACGGAATACGAAAGGTCCAGCTTGTGTCAAGAGAATAGCCTCTCATACTTTGCACCTCGTTTGCAAGCGAATATCTTGACAAATACAGCGGGATTATAACGGGTGAGGCCTAGTAGGATTCCCACGACAACAGGTTTACTATCCCAGTTAAATCTGGAAAGAAATAACTCTGGGACTCATGCGTGACACATTTAGCTCTCAGGATGTAGAAGACTAAACTCAGTAAAGTGTCACCAAGGAGTGGCTGCTTCCCATTTAACAATATACATCTGTGCGTAATTACGCACGGCCCTTTATATTTTATTCTATGTGCTTGTGGACACGTTTCCTGTGTTTATTGCCGGCCTGTGCAGCTGATAGGCCGCGCTGTTAATGCATTCATGCAGAGGAGAACCTATGCGATAGGCCCGCTGTCAGGTGATGACGCGCTGCAGGACAGCCGCAAGGGGACAGCTGGGCCGGCAGCACCGGACACTCTCATTTGAATGCAAATCTGTAAGAGCTGAGGAGTGGGCTGACGTCGGGCAGTCCTTAGTATACCTTTACCATCTTGTCAACAGGGCCACATCATGTGAGACTGGAGACGGACTGGAACTACCTCGTATTTCAAACTGGGAACCAATTTGGACTACACAAAGAGCAGCAGGATTGTTTTGAATAGTTTCAGGGCAACAATGTCGCCTTAAAGCAGGCCGCGCCATCCTCTTTGCTCGTTTCTTTATATTTGCTTTTTTTTTCAAAACATGTATGTGGGATACATTCTGGATAAAGAAAGCGGCATGTATCACCAGGGGCCAGTAAGAAGATCGAGTATCAATCTGCCTCCACAGAACTTTGTTTCTACACCGCAATACCCCGACTTTACCGGATACCATCATGTGCCAAACATGGACACGCACGCACAGTCTGCTGGCAGTTGGGGAGCCTCATATGGCGCCCCGCGGGAGGACTGGGGTGCATATAGTCTGGGACCACCTAATGCTATTCCTACAGCTATGAACAACTCCTCTCCCGGACAGGTTCCTTACTGCTCGTCTGAGTACAGTCACATGCATCCTCCCGGATCTGCGGTGTTACAGCCGCCGCCGGAGAACGTTACTGTTGCACAACTTTCTCCGGACAGAGAAAGACGCAATTCTTTCCAGTGGATGAGTAAAACCGCGCAATCATCCTCCACGGGTGAGTCTGTCATCTTACACCGCGTACAAAAACTCTCCTGTTCGATGGCCGTTTCGTTGCGAGTTTCTGCGCACTGAATATTTGTCCCCAATAAATCCCCTGAAAATCTAATTGGATCGATCCCTGACCAAGTTTCCTATCGAATTAGTGGAACAAAATGCAATAAGGCCTCAGTTAAAGTTGTGAAACTTTGACAAACTGTCAAAAGTAAAACGCGCATGACAACTCGACAGAACGGACTTTACGCACAAAAAGCCAATAGAAAATTAATAGGATGTGATGTATATTCTTACATGTCTCTCAGTAAATAATAAGAATGAGATGCGTCAGGCGTTTGCAGCACAACTAATGAGTCAAACGTGTCCATATGCCATAATTCTGTTGGGACTGGAGACAGTAGGCCACTGCTGCGTCCTCTGCTGTGGTTGAAATAAAAAAAAAGAAGGTGTGAAGAACCAGCGCCGGGCCCGCTTGTGATGTTAATGTCATCATTCCTGGAGATGCCAGCTCGACTTCCCCGTCACATTGTTTGGCTTTTTTGTTGTTTTTTTTTTTCAGTGTTATCCGTCATATCCAGGCGGTGGCCTTTGCTTTTCAACACCTCTTCACTTTGATCAGCAG
>KV751335.1:3598483-3613822 GCA_001698575.1 Mola mola
AATAAAATCGCCCTGTTACGTTACATTTACTTTTATTTGTTGAATTCTTAACTTTTAGCAACACCCTGGGTGTCCTTCACACTTTCTTTCTATTTAGTTAGAATTGGTCATCGCCTGAGAATTTAAATACACTGAAAATAATTTTCCCACAATATAACAGCCAAAAAACGCCAAAAAAACAATCTTATTGGAACCGCCTTGGAGGTGTCTCACGCGCAATAACGCGGCCCGTTTTCGGTTCACTCCAGTGCCACGGGTTTCTCTCGGACTTGTCAGAGCAGGATCTGATGGCTGGCTCTTTGAAATTCGCTGCGGTACAGTTGTCGGCGCGAGATGAAACAGCTCGATTTGCGTATCTGTGGCCGAAGCAAAGAAATGTGGATTTAAGACGCGGCCAATAAAGATGCTGCGCGCAGATAGGCCGGCCCCGGCATGCAGCCTCCTCGGTGTAAATCCTCCAGCTCAGCGACGTGGCTGCCAAAAAGAAAAAGCAATCCGTACCGTGTGTGGATTTTTTTTATTCATTCATTCATTCCTTTTTTTTTTTTTTTTTTGTCGTTTCTCGCCTCGCTCTGCAGGTAAAACAAGGACGAAGGAGAAATACAGGGTCGTTTACACGGACCACCAGAGACTAGAGCTCGAGAAGGAGTTTCACTTCAACAGATACATCACCATCAGGAGGAAATCTGAGCTGGCTGTCAACCTCGGCCTCTCGGAAAGACAGGTATCTCTGAAATAACATTTGATCAGAGGGCAGAGCAGGAGATGATTTATGACGCAGCTGCAGCTGTACTGAGGAACCTGTGCGTGCGTTGATGGAGAAGTCACACGTTTAACCTGCATAAACTTAAACGTTATTCACCTGCAATCCATCTGATCTACGTAGAGATGTGCTCTGATAATATGTCTTTATTAACTATCTCATTTATTATGTTTGAAAATTGAATAATAAAATACAGACACGGGCCTATATTATTAGTATTTAACTAACCATTTTATATTTCAATATATATGATCACCTTGCATGCACACGTTTTAAAAATATATATTTTCTATGTATTTGAAACTAAAAAAAATCTACATATTATTTCTTATTGTTATTTATCGTAGTAGACTTGTGAATAGTTGTTTTTTTTTTAAATATATTTTTGCCTGTTTTTTCAACACATCTTAATTATAATATATCCGTTATGAAGTGTTGGACTGGAGATAAAAAAAGGGGAATCTTATAAACCAAAAAAATAGGAAGCATATTTATCTTTATTCTGTCTATTCTGTCCATTTTATTTTGTGTATTTGAGCATCGTGGAACAGCGGTGGGTTATAAATGAGGCTGCCTATATACCAAATGACGTGTTTAATTGTATGGTGTGTGTGTGTGTGTGTGTTTGTGTGTGTGTGTGTGTGTGTGTGTGTGTGTGTGTGTGTGCGTGTGTCTCCTCAGGTGAAAATCTGGTTTCAGAACCGCAGGGCCAAAGAGAGGAAACTGATCAAGAAGAAACTGGGTCAGTCCGACGGCAGCGGGGGATCCGTGCACAGTGACCCGGGCTCGGTCAGCCCTCTGCCGGTGCCGGCCTCTCTCAGCCCCACAGACATCCACGGCTCTCTGTACCCCCCTCAGGGAATGAACACCTTGCCATCGATCAGGAATATACAGCAAGTGACTGTGAGTCAGTGAGGCCGTCGAGCCTCGGCAGCATCCAACCTAACTGAGCACTCCGACACGCTGACAGGACACTTGATGGGCAGCCAGAGGATGTGAACTCCTGAAGTGAACACAACGCTGCGGCTAAACATTTGATTTAAAGCAAACCACATGCTGGAGGCTCTTGAAATATTGCTTTTATAGAATAGTTCTAATAACGTGGGATTGAGAAAAAGAAAAAAAAACGACGTGTTTCGCATAAAAAACTTTTAAATTGTGAGTTAATAAATATAAATATCTTTTTTTTGTGTGTGTGCGTGTGTATGTGATGATGTGCATGTGAATAAAGTGAAAATTCAGGGATATTTTCAGCCTAGTTTGTATGTAGCTCGCGCCACGCTGGACAAAACTTTTTGACTTGACAGAATCATTTTTCCAGTACAAGTTGAAAGATACGGGTCGTTTGATGGCAATGCTCAAAAATGTAAATAAAAGTTGTTGTTTTTTCCAGAACACCTGTCGTTTTTCTTTTCTTTAAAGCTTAGATAACCATAGCATCGTTTTGTATTATAGATGCTTTTACGCATGCAATTTTTGGTTTTTGGCTGATCCACACTTAAAAAAAAAAAAAAAACACCTTTAAATGATTCCAAACATTGGAATCAGCACACTGACCTATCAACAGAACAAGTTTGGACAACTTTTATGGAAAATATTAGGAATGAAGACAAAAAGAGTCTCTGATCCATCTCTAATTTGGCTTTAGACAAAATGAACAGGATCCCTGAAATAACTAAACGAATGGTTTCTTTTAAATCAGCTACTAATTACTATAATCTGGCAATTAAAATGACATTGGCTCATTTTTCCCACAGTTTAACTCATTCTGAACCGACCCAATTTGCGTCCACAGATTAAGAGTTGTTTCACATAGATGTTCCATGCCATTCAGGGCCACTTTTCCTTTTCTTTGACTCGCGACCACTTTTAAGTTTAGGTTGGACCTCTTCTGACATGTGCGTGATGCTCGTGCGTTATTCATCCGCTCACGGCAGCCATATGAGCAGGAAATTGGTGGCATACTTAAGAAAAGGTATTAAGGTCGTGTTCCAATTAGTTTGACAGAGCCAACCTGAATGCACATGAGTAGCACCTTGACTAAATTCGATCCAAATGGGACAAATTCTTATTAGGAACGCCTGTGTTTTCCTGCTATTTCTTGCCGGTATTGCTGCAGTGAGAAAGCCATATTACTTTAGAGGACATGCTAGATCTAATTGCCGTGTCTAGACTGATTGTCCCGGCAGGAGGACCTTCCTGACTTTGACCTATATGTCTCAATTTACTTTAATTCGGTGATTAGCTCTGATAGAAGGCATCGTGCTTATAATTTTACACAATACAGCTGTTTATGCCATGTGTCTAATAAATTCCAATAATTTACTACCCTCCTCTCATGTGTGACTGTAATGGCCGTTTTTATGAGTTTTCAGCTGCGCCCCTGAACTCCTCTTCCTCCGCGAGCGCGCTCGCTCCGTCCCGTGCGCGGCCCCGCGGGAGACGTCATAAGCGTCTTACTTCCCAACATGGCGGACTTTGATACCATTTATGAGTTGGAAGACGAAGAGGATGAGCGCGTAGTGAGCGACGAGCACTTGCCCAGATACTGTCCAGAACCCGTGGTGATGCGTGGGGGCGGGCACATCACAGTGTAAGCGGGGTGGCGTGTTCGTGGCTGCCGCCTGTCCGGCTGTCGCTTTGTTGTTTTGTCTGTCCTCATCCGTAGCGTGTTTAGCCGACGCTAACATGCTAGCCGACGCAAACACACAACAGCCAGCAGTCGGGCAGGTTTCGCTAGTTAGTTTTGGCTCGACACGAACTTCCGCCAACACCTCCGTGACCCAGTCGCCACCACACGCACATAGATTCGTCTCGAACCGATAGGGATGAGGAGGACACATTTACGTACGATGTAACTTGGCGTTAGCTAGAAGTCTGTGACAGTGACGTTGTCAGCGAGCAGACGGGTAGAGAAGCAGCCGTCTGTTAGTGGTTGTTGTTGACACAGACATTATTGAGCTTTCTACCGAGTCCACCAAATGTCACCGGCTGTGTCAGCGTCCGAGACAAGTCTGATCATTGCTATCATGTCAGGCTACATTCTGGAGCATGAAGCATGAAACACGTCAGCGGTCTCCGCTATGACGTCATGTTGTAGTCTTTTAATCCGGAGCAAACTGCAAAAAGTTGGATCAGTTTGAGTTTTTCCATGATCTTGACTCCTTCCCAGCCGCAGACCTCTGTCATCCATTTGCATCTAGATTGAGCACTTGCATGTTCCCGTGCGTTCACACGTACAGTTTTGCTGTTAATTATCAGAAAGACATGAACAGGATTGCAGGTAAACCTCATTACAGGGGTCATATTTTTAAGGTGTTTGGCAACATCTTTTCGTCTTTCTTCCTTCGTGGACATGACGTCTTTACAACCACAAACCATCCAGAAATGTTAAAAGTTAACTGTAATTGATGTACGGTCTACATCAAGTATAATAAAATAGTAATGGCTTATGGGAGACTTTGAAGTGTGCATTTTGGTTTTGCATAAAGGTTTCTTATTGATGATGATTATATTGTGCTGGTTTTGTACATCCTTTGCGCATGTCAACTTTAAAAAAAAAAAAAAAAGCAGAAGAAAGTATTTTTGAATGGGCAGTTTGTGTCTCATCGTGTAATCAAGCAATATATTTCTCCTTAAGCTCTTGTTTAATTTTATTCTCATGTACATAGTGGTAATAGATTTAGTTCAAGACATATTTTATTGCCTTATCAGTGCTCACAATCTTGTTTATTGTTTTTTTTGTTTTTTTGTTTTTTTCAGGTTTGGACTGAGCAACAGATTTGACACAGAATTCCCCTCTGTTCTCACGGGAAAGGTACAGTTGCTTTTGAGTTTCCTTGCCCTTCAGTCTTGCAGGCGACTCTCTGTTCAAATCCAAGTGGGAAGAATTAAGCAATTAAAGCCACAGTGATTCTATTGTTCTTTTGGACTTTAAACACCCCCAACTTCCCCAGACTGGCCCATTCACCCACTCCGAGTGGGTTTGATCTGGTGGAGATTCGTTTTGACTAACAGTGCACAGAAAAGAGCCTGAATGTGCTGCTGTGCAGCTCTGTAAATGAGTAAGCTTTCTATGGGGCTCGGTTGGCGGAGACCCCAGTGTTTTTTGAGGGTCCAGCTCCAGGGTGATAAAATAATGGAATGAAGAGTCCACCGTAGACAAGAAAAGAAAGCTTCCTGGGTCGGACTCAGAAACACAAAAAGGCTGTAGGGGTAAGAGCAGGCCGAGGGAAGTGTGGGGCAATAAAAAGTACCTTCAGTATTGTGACCCAGGGTGACATGTGATGGATGAGGTCACAATTATGATGATTGAAGGGTGCAGATCAGGCCCTGCTGGGCTTTATTCTGAGGTCTTTGGCTGTTTGCAAGGAGACCTTTGCATCCTGTCATAAAAGATTACGACCCCCGTTTTATGGCGTACAGACTTGGTGAGGAATGAGCATCCATTCAAGTTGTTTGGTCGGCGCAGCCACAGGCACTGAGCTTATCTCTCCTCTGAGTCCCTCCTTGCCTTGAACAGTCCTGAGCTTGGTGAGCAAGTCTGAGGCTTTGTATTTAGAGATCCCATCTCATCTCTGGACAACATCTGAAAATATCTACCTGTTGGTTTTTCTCAGGCTCTTTGATCTTCGTGCTCAGGTTTTTTGAGCAATGAGGAATCCTTCATGTCTGCACCACCTCGAAACATCTAAATTGTCTCTGTCCCCCTTTACTCGTATTGGTTTGGTTACTGTCTGACTGTACTGATAATTTCTCCAAAAATATCAGCTGTGCAAAAGCTGTGCTCTCTGCTTTTTTTAAGGTAGCACCAGAGGAATTCAAAACGAGCATCAGCAGGGTGAACGCTTGTTTGAAGAAGAACTTGCCTGTCAATGTGAAGTGGCTTCTTTGCGGCTGCCTGTGTTGTTGCTGTACAGTAGGCTGCAGTCTGTGGCCTGTTATCTGCCTCAACAAGAGGGTAAGTCACAGAGCGC
Organism: Mola mola; assembly: GCA_001698575.1. Classification (NCBI taxonomy): domain Eukaryota; kingdom Metazoa; phylum Chordata; class Actinopteri; order Tetraodontiformes; family Molidae; genus Mola; species Mola mola. The sequence continues at coordinate 3,604,223 of KV751335.1, forward strand.
CTGCGACACAAGCTGCACATTTTAACTCTCCCTTCCATCAGCGCTGATTACTCTGGGCTGTTATAGTAATTCAGCTGTGTAGAGGGTAATAGCGGCTCGCGTTCAATTAGTGGCTCTGTGCTGAAATGACGCATTGCGCCGCTGAGCTCCTGTCCGGCCCAGCTGAAGGGTGTGTCATTTAAAGGTGGTGTTACCACTCAGAATTAATGACAGCAAAGTGGAAATTACTAGCTGGTAAATTGGGAGCTCAGTCCATAAATCCTAACACAGTGGCTGTTTACTGTTACCTGTTAAAGTGTTCAAGTGGGCAATGAGCTGCTCATATTAATGTACATGCATTTTTCTGTTCCAACAGACGAGACGGTCTATTCATAAGTTGTTAGAATGGGAGAATAACCGCTTATACCACAAGGTAAGAAAGATTACAAATCACACATTGGCACCTGTGTGTAGGTGCTTAATCGTCTCTGTCAGTCTTGTGGAAGTCGAGTATCATCGTGATGAATAATGATCATCAATCTGTTTTGTAAACTTGAGCCCCTCGAATCTGTCGGAGTCAGATCTGTGAGGTCAGCAGTGAAATGCCATGTTAATTTTGTTTTTGTCTCGCAGCAACAAATTACTGCTAGTAGCTGTGCAAAGACATAAAGGAAGCTCTTCAGGGTGTCTGGCCATAGTTTGACCCTGGAGAGGCCAGACAGCCCTGCTCCCAAACCAGATTCCTCAGACACTGAAGGGGAGATTTCAGACAGATTCTTGTGTGTGTTTGTGTCTGTTTGAGAGTCAAAGAGATGTTTACTGATTGTGTCTTTTCGTCTCTCATCAGCTGGGCCTACACTGGAAACTCAGTAAAAGAAAATGTGAAAGCAGTAATATGATGGAATATGTAAGTGGGCTGTTGTTGCAATATTGTGTTGGATTATTTTCTAGATTCATCTATTACTCAAATTCTCTATAAGATATCAGAAAAGACTGAAAAATATCTCTTACAAGTCCTTAGTTCCAGAGGCAACATCTTATTTATAGTATATGTAAATATTTTAATTTTACTGTCAAATATGACAAAGGGAATTGAGAATTTGCCATTAAAGATACATTTTTGAGCTTTAATATGAAGCTTTTGGCAACTTTTTAATCGAAATTAAGTTGATAAAACTACTGTTTCAATACATATTTTCGGTTTGTATCCATAAAACGACACAGTTCAATTTTCTTTCACTCAGTTAATTCATATTTTCAGTTACTTCAGTTACTTTGTTTAGAGTCAAATTTTGTTTTTTATTTTATTGCAAATAAAAAAAGAATAAAAACACAAAAGCAACACGCAGAAAAAATAGAGAAGGTAATCACGGGTGTTAGAAAGCTTTTACTTCAGAAAGAAATGTGCCGAAGGAGCCAAAAAAACCCCATTATGGCTTGTTGAATGGCTCATAAACAAAGTTTTAGAAAATAGCTTGAAAAATGAAAAACATAATGATTAGTTTTGTCTTTTTCCTCTCTGTAGGTGATTCTTATAGAATTCTTACCCAAATATCCTATATTCCGACCGGACTGAGGTGGCTGTGGAGGACTGGACGTGTGGCCCTTGAATCTTATCCTTAGTGCCTTGTATATACAGTATGTTGGAATGAGGGTCTTGACTGCTTGACTCTTGACCCCCTTACATCTCCCAGTCACTTGTACATTAGGACTTGCAACACTGTCACTTTGCTTTAGAGCAGATTTTGCACATTTTCTCAACAGAACTAGACGTGTCGCCTTTGTTGCACTCTGGTGTTGTGTATGTTACATGTGACAAACAAGTGAAACTCTCAAAAAGTGCATTTACCCCAAAGAACCATCAACCTGTGTCCCGTCTGCTCTATCAGTAATCCCTTGCAAAGAATGTGATGCCTCCACCTTCCTTAACTGTCCTCGCCTTATTGTTTTATATCTCTAAAAGATTACTCTAGATGTAACAGGAGAAGGATGGCGCTGGATAATTCAACTGATGCTGTTTGTTGGGTTCCTTCTTTTTGAATCCAGTTCTTTGCAAGTAGATGGGATGGTTGAAGTTGCCTAACGTACAGTGTATGTCATCGCATTGTGTGATTTCTTTGCATTTGACCCCCTGTACATGGGAGCTAGCAAGTAAAAGAACTTGACCTGTAAATACCATGTTAGGATAAGCTGTACAGTGGTATGCCATTGTTTACATAAAGTTACTGAGCTCTTTAGGTTGTTGGGTTTTTTTTGCCAATATATCGCTGTACCATAGTTTTGATTAATGATAAATGTCTACGTACCTTTCTAGTTTCTATGGACCTGTTTACCTTGTAAGCCATACAGTTACAGTGAACAAGATGCCAGAGTTAGGACTTATTATTAGACTTGAGTAGAAAGTCAGGATTTCAGACGATAAAGACTAATCCAGCAGACGGCAGTGCAAGTTGCCGTGTGTTTTTTGCCAACAAAGATGGCATCCAAAGAACGCGCCATCTGTAAAAACTGGACATGATTTGCATCTCTGATATGCAGCTGGAAGGGAATAATTTGAGCTCTGCTCTTCTACTTATTTATTTACTAAAATCCTCACCCACCTTTGTGCTAATTTTTGTAGTTTTATACTTCTCCCTGTGCTGTGTTTTCCCCTCTTCTCCCTTTTCTCCCTGTGCTTTTCACCTACACAACATGGGGTGTTGAGCAGATGGTTCTTTTTTTTCCCCAGCCATTCTGTCCAGTGTCAGTGCTATTTTACTGAATCCCAAGTCTTGAGATTGCTGCATTGCATTGTATTGTATTAGAGTGCCTCTGAAATAGTTGGTTTACCACAGAGAAGTACAGATTGGAGTTTATTCTCTTGTACAAAGGGGAGATTTAAATCCTCCACCCAGTATTGTCCCTGTTACAGTTCTTGTAAATGTTTGTCATGGTGACCTGATCCCAATGGAGAGAGGAAATAAATTGTTAATTTTTATTATTCTTTGGTTGCCGCTTCTTTTATATCCCCATCAAACTTGTGTTATCCGTTGAAAACAGATCATTATTCTGCTGATGCTCTTTCCCCAGCGCCTGCTGCCTCACTGCAGAAATGTAGCTATTTGTCATGTTTAACAAGGTGTTGAATCGTTAACTTTTAACAAGACGGTCGGCAATTAGTCAACACATTTGTGAAACTCAGGAATCCTTTTACCGTATTCTGCTGCTGCTTTCTGGTGTTCTGGATCAGCAGTCAGAGAACACCGGAGCAGACTACGTCCCTGCCGTATCACACCACAACCCCCGATTACTGAAGTGAAGTGCTGGGCCTCGCTTTTTGTGGCTGCTTTTATGGTCCTTTGTGCTTTTTGCTGTCACATTCTGTCCCTGTTTAAACAGGAGGTTTCCGTAAACTTTAACTGCACCACCGCTCTAATAGTTAAACCTGAAGACAAGGTACTGCTATCACTGGTTTTAGTTCATTTTAGATATTTTATTCATGGTTCTGCAGAATTTAATATATTCTGACCGTTTGAAGTAATTCACATTTGGTTTATTGACATGCCAAAGCAGGCAAATTTACTTTATGAAAAACAGTCAATGAAATGAATTTATTCAACACATGTAAAATGGATTCCCTTAACTGAACTAAATTCTGTATGTATTCTGCCACGTCACAGCTGTTCAACTGTAAGTTACTTACGGTCAGTAAAACCATCAATTGAAAGTGCTCATTACATTTATATATTTACCTAAAGCTAATTGCTTGGATTTGGCATAAAAAGCAAATGATCAGCTACTAAAATGAGATCTCAGTAAAAATTTCATGATTTCAGGCATGTGATTAATGTGATGTCACCAATAAACAACCATAAACCTTTAACTGGCTCTCCCACAAAAACAACAGGAATCTCTGATGGTCTTTATATACTATTTATACTTGAGTCTATTACCTATAAAGATTTTTAAAAATACAAATCAGGATTTCATAATTGACCCTCTGAACGGGGCTATTTTACATAATGAGTCCCTTTACTTGGGATACTTTATGCACATTCTGCTGTTTAACACAAAATTTCAAATGTAACAGTTTATTTTTACTTAAAGGATCAATGTACTTCCTCCACCACAGGTGGTGTATACTACTCATGACACTGAGGCCTGCATGTGTAAATTTTGCATTCGTAGCACTTCACAAGGGTCTTGCATTGTTTGTACACACAGACAAATGTCTGTGTGTGATGAAGCAGGAGAGGCTATAAATGAGTGCAAAAGTAACACACTTGTGTTTACATGACTACACACTCTGAACCATGATCAAATTTGTCCTAGAAGTTGATTTGTACAACTTTAACCTGAAAATAGCAAGAACCCTGTGACTTTTTGATTTTATACATGTCCACTAGGGGTCAGACTCAGCCATGCACAGACTGTACAGTACACTGAACCGTTTTGACTGGGGTGAATTATTCAAATCATTTTCACTCCCACTAGTGATCAAAGAATTTGACACTGCCTGACCTTGATGAGACGGAAACCAGTAGCAGCTGGTACTCATCTCTGTCCATAACATGTAAGCTGCAGCGATTTGGGACGTTACAAGATTAAATATTGGTACCATTTGCCGACTTCACAAGATAGAAACTACAATAACCAGAATAAGATAGTGTTTGTTATGATTTTATTGAGCATAATGAAACAATGGACTGGCTTATATTCACACTACATATTTTGTATCTATATTTTAATAAGTCGTGTATCAGAAAGGCCATCAGGAATGTATCCACACACACACACACACGTATACACACACACACGTATACATCCTGGTGTGCCCTTCAGTATTAACCACTATATGATTTAAAAATAAATACAGAGCACAGGTCAATGGACATGTGTCGATTAGTAAAAGCTGCTGAATGTTTAATTTGTAAATGTTCATCACAGAATTATTTGTTTCAGGAACAAATGTGTCTATTTCCAGTTAATGAACTTAAATGGCTTACATATTCTAGAGCCTTTAGGTCCTTTTAAAATAAACTTTCCTTTTTGAATCAGCATTAACATGTCAAAGTATCCAAATACCCCATATAATATTAATGCACATTTTTGAAAGGACAGAAGGAATTTACCATCTTTGGTGTTTGTCAGCAGCCATTTTGTTAAATGTATATCTATAATTCTTCATCACTACTGTCCACTTGTATTGTAAGCACAACATTTCATCTTTGGATCCTGTTTATGTGAATCACTTGAATCAAGTCATGATTATCAGACACCATTATTTAACAGGAAAGCAAACATATGTGAAAAGGAGTTAACGCACAGCTATCCTTCCAGTTTGCATGTAAAATACACATTAAGTCATTTTTGTATCCAGATTAAAGCATATTTGGTGTAATAACTTGCTCAGTGTGTGAGAAGACAGTGAAACAAACAGGTATCAGCTGAGGCTACCGTGTGCGTGGGAAATTCATTTCCATAGTACTCATGATTGTTCTTAAGTACACACGTGTTCTGCATTACATAACTAATCAAAGGAATGCAGTCTAACTATGAGCTACATATGGAAGGGTCTGTGGTGTCATGTCAACAATGCAGCAGAGCAGTGCACAGGTTTGTGCATGTGATCGACTAAGTGGTGACAGTAAGAAAAGTGTGCTCGGCTACAGCAGACTCCCAGGCCAGGACACAACAGTCAACGTGACTTTATTCTTCTGCAGTTTCAGCATGGGGATGAGGGAGGAGTTGTTCATTCCCACTGTCGTGGCTCCGTTTACTGCCACTATCTCATCACCGCACCTGCAGAGATCGACCACAGGTCATTAATGTGGAGTCTGCTGAGTGATTACATCATACGGGAGGCAAATTGGCCTTAACTTACTTGAGACGCCCGTCAAAGTGAGCAGGCGTACCCGGCACAATGGTTTTGATGAAGAAAGGCTGCTGGCCCTGACTCTCCTCGTAGCCCCCCACGATACTGAAGCCCCAGCTCTCGTTGTTGGTCTTCTGCAAGACGATGTCTCGGCACCAGTGCATGTGACTGAAACGGCAGGGTCAAGGTCAAAGCTGTGTCTTTTGTATAAAAATGAACAGAATGAAACTAGAAGAAGAGAATCCAGGCTTCTTGAGGGAGGATGTACCTGGGTAATCCCAGCCAGCGAGTCCACAGCGGTGTCCAGTTGAGGGTGTCATCTCGTAGGTCGTCCACAAGGTCCAGTTCGTCCATCTTGACAGCCTCGGTGTCCTCCTCTGTGTCCTCGGAGAGGGTCTGGATGACGCGGAGTACCACCTGAGACTGAGCCGTCTGAGCCTTCATCACCGAAACTGCCTCACTGTAGGTCAACTGGGTCAGATCAATTCCATTGATGCTCAGCAGGACGTCACCTGAGGAAGCACAGATGATGGTGTCCACACAGGGAGACTTTTGAGTTCCTCATGTTGACAACATATCCTCTTTAACTCATTTTGTTGCAAATCTCAGGGCCAACTCAGTTGCCTGTCATTTCAATAAGATGGATACATTTTAAAATCTGTTTTACAGTTATTTGCCTTCACAGTAGCATTTCCATGATGTACAATTAGAAACCATCTAAATGTCTCCTTTGTGCTCTTTCAGTTGGAAGTGAGACAGACAGCCGGTTGATGTATTGCATAGTCCGGACATCAACAGCCAATTATCCTGTAATAGAACTGAAAACGGTTTCCTATCAAATAATATCTCTCCATTGTACTGTTCAGTGCATTAGTTAAAATATTCTCATGCAATTCAATTTTTGATTCAAAGTTTTGCTTGACACTTTTGATACTCTTACAATGATGCGAGCATTAATAGACAGAAAATTCATCGGCAACTATTTTGATGAATGAACATTCCATTTTTGAAGACATTTGAAGACTACACCATTCGATGTGAGAAATTATTGCGGATCAGATTGACAATAACTGGTTAGTTTCAGCCAAAAGTACGTAAAAATCCCAGATTACCAGATGCTGCTTTGTACCTCTTTTGATGGTGCCATCTCTGTGAAGACAGCCGACAGGTTGCACACTTGTGATGTAAACTGGCAGGCGGCTGCGACAGTCCCTCCCCCCGGCAATGGTGATGCCCAAAGAGAGCCGAGGCTCCTTTTTCAAGCTTACAGTCTTCTCCTGGCTAGAAAACCCACCAGGAGGATCCTGCATGAACAGTGACATTGCTCAATATCACTGTATGAATTTTAAAATATGGTGTGCATTCAGAATGACATGTTTCATTAATTCTTTTGTTTTTGTTATTGTTATTTTGCTTGACATGAGGTCTGTGCTGCCCATTAACTTCAGCCTCTTCTGGGTCTTCTGACTTAATTGATTCCTTTCACAAATCTATACGTAGAAACAAATGTGAAACATTTGAGAAGGATCTGAGAGGTAACGGTAGAGGTAAGGTGTGAGGACCAACACTAAGCTCTCGTAGGGAAAAAGATGTGTGGAAAATGACAGCTAATGACCAGCCACATTGTTTCCCTCTGGAGTCTGTAAACCATGAGAAGGGAAGTTTCGGGGGATGTGGGAGCTCTCCCCCCAGCTGGGAAGCCACCCCCCCTCAACAAGACGAACAGGCTCAACTCTGCAGGCCAAAGCTAACTGTTACTAGCTTTGATCCTCCGCCACGCAAAGGAACAGGCAAAAACAACAGGACAGTGGCCCTGTAGTGGTAGAGTGAGCAGCACCCCAGGCCTTTTGATCAGGACATAGGGACGCCCCCAGCAAAGGGCTTTCATCTCCACGCACCAACACAGGTGTCTGCTCTCAAAGCTTCTCACCCCAAACTGAGGGGGGGGTTTACTATTCTCTCTACTTACAGTGTATGCGCGAGCGAGACTGACTAAACAGAAACACGTGTTTCTTAAGACTGTCCAACATTTTGAGAGTCGTGAAAGAATTCCAGCAGTCTTCAAGTTCTCAGCAGTTCCATAAAACATTCAGATTGTCTTATGCATTGGTTTTGTGATGTTTGGCAGTACCTTCATGTAAGTGGAGCGGCGCCTGAAGTACTGTGGCTCCGGCCTCCTGGCTGCTCTGCTGGGTTGTCCCTCTCTGCTGCTCCCTCCTTCGTCCTCATTCTCTGCAGGTCTCATCACCACAAAGTTCACACGCACCTCGCTTGCCTGAATGCAAACAAATGAAAATTTACATGATGTTATATATGCATTTTATGAACCAATGATTGATGTTTAGTTGCAAACTTTGGTAGTTAACTGCCAAAAAGGCAATTTCATTTTCAGTCCAGTTTTTCTGTTTGTCAGCAGGATAAATAGCTTCCCAATTTTCATGAAACTTCAGAGAACAGTGTATCATGGACCAAATCTAATAAGAAACAAATAACTGAATAGAAGAATTATTATCCTCCATAAAGATCCGATGTTCGAAACTATGACTAAGATGAAGAAATTAGTCCATTAATGTACTTGAACTGACACTGCAGTTTTAACAGCTTCCAACTTAATCAAACAGGATTTCCACAATTACGTGCATTTGCATTACCAGGGTTACCAATGACTTGCATAAATATATAAAGCAATAATCAGGGTTTCGTTTGTAATTTAAAATTTGAAACTGCCAAAACACATTCTCTATAGGTCTCTAAAGGCAGTCCTAACACTAATGTGTAAGGCAAAATAGGCTGACTTCAAAGTGTGAACCTGTTGGTGTGACTAACCATAACAACTACAACATAATCCACTTTAAACAACACTGTCCAACAAAAATAGCAGGCATGTAACAAATAAATGGCCGTACAATCCCGACTATTTTTTACAAAGTCGGTATGATTCTAATCTAACCTAATCTAATCTAAACGACTTCTTTACATCTTTGCAAACCTTTTTCTTACTGAATTCCTGTTCAACTATTACTGAGGACCTAGTTTTATATATTGTGCCGCACTGAGCACAATCTACCAAATTGGTAACCCAGCAACTTAAAGCAGTGTATTATCAGCATTGTGTTTCTATTATTAATCACTATGTGTGGTGTACTGAATGAAACATCTAAATTAGCAAGGTACCCAGCTTTTCCATCCACTTTGTTAATGTAACATAACTGCAAGTAATTAAATCCTGTTGACGGCTGAACAGCAGCCTGTATGAGATTATTAAATAATTCACAAGATCTTTTTTTTTTTTTTTTTTAAATATCCACCACCATATTTTGTTTCTTCTGTGATTCTTGGCACTGCATAGTTTTTTTTTTAAATTAGTTAAATAGTGTAATATTTTGGAAACGGGACAACTGAGACATGTTCAGACTAGACCATCCAAACTCAGGCTACCTTGAGAGCTTTGAAAGGAACCCATAAATAAAATGTATTATTATTATTATTGTTATCACAGTAGCAGAAGTTTAAAATTACACTCAGTAAAAGTTCACCGAAATGAGGTCAAACTGATATCAGAGAACAATGTCTAAGCCATCTGTACATAATGGACTAAAATGTATAATTAATTTCATATACCTGTATGATCTGGGCAGCGCTTTCAGGTGTCCCATGCCTCAGGTCATGTCCATTGATAGCCAAAACCTTGTCATTGTTCCTCAGTTTGCCATCCTTGGCTGCCAAACCACCGGACAGCAGGTCCAGGATGAAAACCCCGCTCTCAT
>KV751335.1:3613861-3625462 GCA_001698575.1 Mola mola
GTGTCACCTGCAGGACGGTGCCAGGGTTGTGATTGGAGGAGCTGCCATGGGGACTTTGGGAAGGCTGGGAGGCAGCAGAAGAGTGATGGTCAGATCGTGGATCCTTTGATTTGAAGCCTTTCTCCTGCATAACGGTGAGTCTGAGGAGGGAATGCTGTCGCAGCACTGCGATGGCCCGGGCGTGAGGGACTGAAGCCAAACTGACATCGTTCACCTGGAAACACAACAACACGGTGACAAGGGAATGCACTGATAGAAATGGAGCAGACTGACACAGACTAGGGATGGGTCATGATTTAAGAATATTGAAATATTCTAAAAATTATTTAAAAAATTAACAGTTCGAGAGATTATTAATTTGTCTGAAAATATATATTTCCACTTCAGTAGCTATACAAAAAGCAGAAACACGCAAAAACAACCAAAGTCCTGTGTGGGACACATTCAACAACATAAATGGAAATGAGGTGTAGTGCAAACTCTGCCAGGCAAAGCTAGCATATCACACAAATCGACAACCACTATGCTCTGTCTTATGAAAGCGAAGAACAAATCAACCATCTACAACTACCTCTGTCACCAGAAAATGTACGTTTAGTGACTAATGTGCATGTGTGGAGGGCGACGATTTTCACCACAGATTCATAGACATACCCTGTATGTAGATTCAAAGGTTCATCGAATATCAAATAGCATTTGTGCTTGAAATGTCCATCCCTAACACAGACATGGCAATACACAATGTACGTCCCTTGCCTCTACTGAAAGGTATTTTGTTTCGTTAAGCAGAAGATGATTACCCAAAATATGTGTTCTGTTAAATAACAGTATTTAAAGACAAACGTGCCTATCTGATTTTGCTGCTATCATTCATTAAGATTATCTGATGTTCCTATGACATTGTGTTTGTGACATGGTTCCATTTTAGTCAATACAATACTATGGCAGACCTCTGTATGGGTCTCTGGGAATGCATGCCCGAGTGCACCCATGACACGGCACCTTCCTATATGTATTTCCCCTAGTGGAAATTATATTGCCCGTTCTGGAGAGGGAACACCAGCAAAAAATGTCCTTGATCCTGGTGGCCCCTCAGAGGCTGGAAAAGTCATGGTATTCCAAGATAATCAGCCTTATTGCTGCCTCCTTTTGTACATTTAAGGTTTATTTGCAGGCTATATATCCCTGTAATGTTGTGACACCAGCAACTAACACTGTTGCCATGTCTTTTTTAAGAAGTCTATTGGCTGACACCTTTGACTAAAACTAAGTACTCCCTTCTGTAAAATGTCCTTCATACAAGACTGTATTACTTCCTGCTCTCACCTCCACAAAAACAGTGAAAAACATTCATAACTTGTCTGTACATCCCTCTTACACCATCATCACTCCGGATGGTTTCCAGGTACTGCCCAAATGTGGCACATTGGCCTATGAAATACATTACACATATTGTGTTTCATCCCATTCAGGAAACAGTGAGAAATTAAATTGTAACATTTCATGTTGCTCAATCCTCCACAAGGCCTCACACCTGAATTTTTTTTAATTACTTTGCTTGGTTTTATTTTGTCAGATTTCTTACAGGCATGTATATTAACACTGACCTCTAATTTACCGAAATAAAGTAACTAGGAAAAATCTTTAAATAACGGATTAGTCAATCAAAAGAAAATGCATCAGTTAATATTGTATTAATAATAAATTGTTTAACTCATTTGACTTAATGACTTCTCAATGCCTAAAGAACATATAACCACTCTATTAATTGAAAAAATGACTGTCTGAATAACTATATTCAATAAAAATGGTCAAATGATTACCGTTACCAGAAAATTAATTATACTATAGTTTCCTTATAGTTATATAACTTTCAAATTGGCAAATGAAATTTGACATTTCATGTTTGAAAACTGATCTTTTAAAAAACAAGTCAATCAATGATTGTGATTCGGTTACTTTTAGTGACATGTCTGTTTGACCAAGCAATATTAACCACGCCTTGTAACCATGGAGAAACTTGTTTGTCTTGAATGACCACTTTCCTGCTGCAAAGCACTGTGTTCACAAAACCACGAGAACGCAATGACAAGGTGTTTTATGCAAAAATATGCTGAACTGCACCATGCAATGCAACCAGGATACTCCTGAATTCCCATACAAACAAGAGGTGAATACTTGTCATTATGGGTTATGCTATCCCAGCATATTCCTCATTTACTTTATAATTCTCTTTTACCTCTAAGATATGGTCTCCTGGGGCAAGTCTGCCATCACGAGCTGTTAGAGAGTCCCTGACAATCTCTTGGATGACTATGTTCCCCAGTGGCGTGTCTTTCCCCCCCACAATGCGAAGGCCCAGCTCCTCCTCTGGCTCCTCTCTGTAAAGCTCCACCACATTGGCCTCGGCCACGAGACTGGACCGCAGGGGGGTGTTGTCTGGAGGAACATGGAACAGAGAACAAAAGGAAATAAAAATGGCTGTATTTTTTATTTCTGAAGAAAATATTCAACCTTGCACTAAAATACCTGATAATCATACACTCCATTGAGTCAAAAATCATGTGTACGCAGGCAGTAAAACAGGTTTTAAACTAACATAAAAAAGTTTTGCTAAACTTACGTGATATAGAAAAACATGGTCAAAATCATCATTTAGTGTCTTAGCATCTATCTGCACTTGTAGAAATGAACTAAAAATGGAATCTTCTGTTAAAACATCACTACAGAGATCCGGCTTAGTGATTATATAATAGGTGAAACGGGTTGTTTGTTAATTATATCCCTTAGAGGCATGGAGTAAGTTAAAAAAATACTCTGACATTTCTGTCAAATCTGCTGCGTTGTTTGTTCCAAGATAAGCTGAGCACATCTTACACCACAGAAAGGGACAGAAATAGAAACTGATCTTCTCATATGAACTCTCAAGAAAAACAAGAAGAAACCAAAAGCTTGAGTAAATGTTTCCTGCTGGAGCTATGCATAAAATGACACCATGCTGTTTCAATGTGAATTGTAAGCAATAATTGTTTTTACCATATGCAGCATTAAAAAAAAGAATGGAACTGGATCTGTAATCTTTTCAAATGGCACCGTTTCTAGCACACTCCGACTCTTAACCTTAATATTGATCTGTGCAAACACACACACCATACAAGTATATACAGTACACAGTGAACCCGTAAGCAGTACTCCCCAAATCTAGCTCCACAATCAACAAAATAGACATTTTAAATTGTAAGTTTAAATAAAGTCATTTACAACAGTTTAATTACACAGCTCTCTGTTGTAATATCATTACATAATAACAAACTTCTCTGTAAACACTGATAACCAGTTGCGTCATGTTTTACTGGACTTTGATCGACAGTAGATGCTTGACGGTTGCTTTTAGGTTTTTCCCTTGGACGAAGCTCTCTGGTTAAACCAATTGTTAGCTGGTGCATGTTCCTACAACTTTGTTGATGATTCACCTGTGACCGACTCATAATCAACTCACATACATGTGTTTTAACAACCACCCCCACTGCAGGGGACAGGCAAGGGGATTTAGGTTTTCTGCAGCCCTGGAAGGAAACAACTTTTGCTCAGCCTGGAAGCTTCCGTAAACATTATTCAACATCACTGCCACAAAGTATGACCATCCTTATACTGCACATCATTCTTATCATCAATGTCATGCATGTGTGTACGTGGGTACAAAGAAAACTCAAAAAGTTAGTTTTCTTGTGCTTTGTTGTTATGCTGCTGTATTTTTTTTTTGGGGAGGGAAGAAATGATTCCATACCATCCTCATTTTCTTCATAGGCATGATTAATCAGCCCAGGCTCGGGCTGATCTCGGGTGGTGTTTCTCGTCAGAGCTGCTGAGTGCTTAGCATCCCCAGATGACTCCCCATCACCCTTACGTCCCTTAAGCTCATTCCACGAGGGCCTCTTCCTCTTCTCTGCTTCCTCTCTCAGTCTTCTAAAAACAGGACATCTGAGGAAAGACAGACGCATGGAGAAAACTAGTTAAGAGAATGACATGGCAATCGCTTGAATTTACTCATCCAGAAACAACACACAGATCCAAATATTTATCATAAGATGAAAAGCGATTACTTAAATCAACAACTGGGTGTCAGGGATTAATAAAAAAAACAAAACAAAAGGAAGCAAATAAAACTAGATGTTAAAGGTTTCCTGAGAAAGAAAGAGGAGACTTAAAAAGTGTGTATTTATGTAAAGGATTGAGAAGAGAAGCACAGTACAGACTAGAAGACAATTTTACTGTATTGCAGGGTGCTTGTGCGTGACAGGTTGAGTCTGATAAAGTCAGTCAGAGTGCTGGGTCTGCTGTGTGTTCGTCATGCCTGAACTTTGTCTCCTCATTGTTTGCCTTGAGAGGCTGCTTTAGGGACCCTTGGTTAGCCACCAGAAAGATAAACACCAGATTGGCCATGTGAGAAACAGGACTTGCATCTAACCTTAAGGTTGCCTGTTCATAGAACTGTGGAACTGTGCAGTCAGAAATAAATAGCTCAGCTTAAATACAGTCCTTAAAAAGGACACGTCAGGGGGAAATAAGCACATCAGTCAGTCATTTTACATTCCTAACAAATAGTCAAAAGCCCTTTGTCATGACTTCACAAACTCGACAACTTGTGTTTTCCTTTAAATGGAGATAAGCATGCTGTGTATAGCTGACGTTTTGGGTAATATGTTTCTTGTTTTGTTTTTGTTCCACAGAGTTGAATGTGAATATCAATACTATTCTCATATCTGAGAGGTGTCATAGGTGTACATATAAAAAATGTATATAAAGCACCAAATACCGACAATATAAATAAAATATATATCTAGCCAAGGGTTTCTTCATGTTGTAAATAATACAAACAGTGCAAAGAAAAAAAATATTAAATGGATATGCAGGATAAATACAGACAGAGACACTGCATGATGGTATATGCATGTTTAAAACTTGCATTTTTAACTTCAAAAATCCAATTAATAATGGACCACACCATCCATGCAATCTGTAGAGGATGATGCCCACCCCCTTGTACTCAGTGTAATGGTCTTCTTCCTCAAATGCCTTAAATACTTTGGTCACAATTTCCCTTCAATGCTAGCTAAAAGTCTCTCTAAGATACCTGGCAAATTGATGAACAAAAGAACCAACTGTACATACATATATTGCTTTTATTTTCTGTGACAGTCAGCTGTTAATGGATACGTACTGCAGTATAATAAACACGCATCTTTTGCTTAATGTGAAGTCTGCCTCAGACTTTATTTTTAGTTCTATAGAGCAAAAGCATTAGATTCTGACTAAACACTTTGATAAACACAAGGAATATATTCATCCTTCCCATTTAAATGTGGCCAGTGTTCTTAGTCATAGAATGGCCTAACGATAAGTGAAAACGATCTTATGATCTATTAGCATGCCATCCATAATCTTACCTGTTAATCAGGTGAGGCTGCAGCTCACAGCGCTGCATCTGCTGCTGACACTCTGAACTGTGCGGGCACATCACAACAAGCTTGTCCAGTAGGTTCCTGACCAGCAGGCTGGAGGGACGGCACTGGTGCAGCTGAAGCCTCTGCCGGTCCACAGGGCAGAAGTCCTGCTCTTTCAAAAAGTTGCTCAGACAGTGGAAGCAATACGTGTGGCCACAAGGGGTGTCCATCGGTCTGATGAGGGGCTGCAGACAGATGTGGCAAACCAGTTCATCGTCCACATCATCCTTATAATCGTACAGATGGCTTTCAAGGCCGTCGTGCTGCTGGCCACACTCCTTACAGACCCACGCCCACGACAGACCCCCAGTGCTGCTGCTGCTGGCAACTTTGGTTTCTGTTGCAGCCATTGGCCAAAAGAGTTCAGTTGGAACTTCTGTGTCTCTAGAAAAGATCTTCGTCTTCTTATGTCCTTAAAAACCGTGTTTGGAATATTTCACAAGTCTCTGTCAGCATTTCCAGAGCTTAAGTCCAAAGAAACTGTTAAACAATGATCTGAAGGTAAAATGTAATCTCCAGTTTCATCTTAATTTTCTGTTGACAGAGAAACACAGAAAGGTTTACAGCAGAAGCTGTACAGCAGACTGGGCAGCTCCGCAGGAAATGACAAATCCACTGGGCAGCAGCAATATGGCAACAGGCTACAGCTGCTTCCTCTCAGCGAGTTTCCTGAGGGACAAAAGGAATTTTCATCTCAACTAGAAGTCTCTGCGCTCCACACTAAATGGGCTAAACTCTGTGAAATGAGGAAACAGAAAAGAACTTAAGTAAAAAAAAACTGCTAATGGGAAAGAACAAAGGTATTTTTCTACTTGTGAGTAAGAATTTTGAATGAACTGGGCAGAAATACAACTCCCAACAGTAATGACCCCTTGCACCCAATCAGCAGTGGTCTCCTTGCCTTTGTGCAACTCATAATCTCCTTTAATTCCCTCTCAAGAGGAAAGTACTGATTAGGAATACATTCGTTTGAGAAACTTTTGACTCCACATATGATCAAATATAGAAACTCAACTCACATTGAGTTACATCTAGCATACAAGATAGACTGCCTCCATTAAAAGAGCATGTGTATGGATATTGAGCTGTATCAGCTGTTAAGGGTGAACATTTATTGTTTGAAGTTTTGTACAAAGGAGTTGCAAGGGGTTTTAAGCTTAGCACATTGACAGGACTCACTTCAGAATACTTCATGCTGTTTGAGGCTCTAAAGTGGCACAGAGATGCTTAAAATATCCCAAACATTACTATTAGCCATTCTCTGTTGCATATTATCACATAATAAAAAAAAGGGGAAATAAAGCCATTACAATGAACTCACTGCCTTCAACTCCCTTTTCTTCGTGAACTCTGTCCAGATTTCAGACACAAAAAAAAAAGGCTTTGCTTTAAGCATTATTGCTTTGCATATTATCACATAATAAAAAAAAGGGGAAATAAAGCCATTACAATGAACTCACTGCCTTCAACTCCCTTTTCTTCGTGAACTCTGTCCAGATTTCAGACACAAAAAAAAAATGCTTTAGCTTCAGCATTATTGCTTTGGAACGAATCACCTGAGATGATATCACATTGTCAATGTCCTAGTATTCACTGCGTGGAAACTGAGACTAGTAGCCTGCCTAAAGCCTGAATGAAACCAGAGCTCTGCCTCTCCAGCAGCAAAGCGTCAGAATATTGTCTGTGTGGTATGTACACATATTTGTGTGCATGAGCATGGACGTGTGTGAGCTCTGATTACACTGGTGGAGCAAGGCGGGGAATAGGTGTAGCTAGACAAAGTGTTTGAAAATAAAAGTGTTCCTTCTTTCTCAGTTAATGTGTGTGCATGTGTGTTGTTGAGTGCTCAGATTGCTGATGTTGCACTACCACAGGCAAAGTATTCCTAGGAGCTCAACGACTTCAGACAGACAAGAGCAACTACAAATACGAGTGCAGTTACCTCTCCACTGAGGTCGCAAAGGCCTTGTTACAGTCTTTGTCTTCATTGTGTGCAAGTGATACCTCGATCCTGCAATGGATCGGTGTCATGGATCCTGTAACACATTAAGGGAGGAACTAGTGTGTGCTCCTATTATTACTTTGAAATCACATACAAGAATGTGAAACTACAGATAAAAAGTACGATACACTCATAAAAATCATTGAAGCTCTGTTCAATGTGCACAGTTGGTTCTCTTATCAGTAAATCGTGCTTCATTCCTATCAAAATGTATTATTTGCTTTGGGACTAGCTGGGAGTCGCAGCTGGCCAAGGAACGCACCAGTAGGCTAACTCTGAGGATACAGCATTCTAATCTTCATCATGCTTTATAAAAACAGGTCCCCTTCACAGGAGAACATGCACTGACCCTGCTGACCCTCCTGATTTTTGTGTCTGAAGGCAGTTGGCTCTGTAATGACCCTTCACAATAAAGTGCATTAATACCCTTCTAGCCCATTATCTCCACGCGTCTTGAGGATGCGTCAATAAAGATGTTCATCTTTCTCAAGATTCTTCATGTGAAATGGAAACTTTATAAATGCAAAACCAGAATGCAAAAAAAATATTAGTAAATTAATTGATTAGTTAATTAATCACGATGACAGCCTTTAAAAAGCCTGATTTGCCAATTTACTTATTTAGCATCATTATAAATGAGAAAACTTTGTACTGTTGGTCAAGCACCTTAGGCTATTTTCAGAACTTGTATTGGACAAAAGATTAATTGATAATAAAAATAACTGTGGTTAAACTGAATACTCCCCATAAATGCATTAGGGTTATTTCAAGTAAAAATGAACATTTTGAAGCAACATTTGGCTTTAAGGCGGATTTAATTTTCATCATCTTATGATGACACTAAATGAATTATCGAGAAAATATAAACAAAAGTAGACAAGCGATAATGGAAAGATCAGCTGCTGTCCAAGCAAAGTATGAGTAGATGTTCATTTATCATCTACCATTTAAAGAAAGGTTTCTTTGTATCAGCATATGTAAACATCACAAGGATTTCACAAGTTATGTTTATGGAACTTGCCCCATATAGTTTTGTAATCAGTGGCATGAAATACATTTTCAAAGATCTAGAGCCAACTAAACCATAATCACAACCATCCTTGATGAGGAAAAGCTTATCAAAATCAAATTTCTGGTTGTCATGGGACAATATAAGCTTTTGAGGGAAATATCTGTGGTCCTACAGTGTACTAGAGTCTCCCAGGGGATTATCCAATCTGGCATTCCTTCAAAGTTGAGTCAACTCTTTTGCTTTGATGGCTGATATGAGTGAGTCACATTTGCTGCCACACCCTCAGGGATCACAGGTGAAGCCCCGTTAGACTAATAATTTCTCCATGAGATTCCATGAGACAGGACGTGTGTCATGTCTGTCTATCTCAACCATACACCAATGTCTGGTATTACCTATAAAAACAACACTGCATGCAATGGAAAATGAATGAAATTGTGACGCAGACTTGTATGACTCTTCATCACCAGTGTTTCATAAAAAAACCCCAATAATAATAAAGTTTAAAGATCTAACAGGTCTGAAATTGCACTTTTATGACTGCATCAATTATACATCACTCATCATTACAGTTCCATATATACTTTTTCTACGATCACTGCTTATCTTGAATTTAAGGTTTTTAATTGAAACGTAATCTATTTTGACCTCTGTTTGGATATTATGTAACTGCTGTACCAACAACATTAGCATCTCCTGTTTTCAAGAAAAAGACCAATATTTGCATTTTTTTAATCTACAGTTTATACAGGATATAATGTTTGTACATTCACGTAACCAAACCAGTTCTCAACCTCTCTTCAGAGACTCAACACATGGTGCAGCACCAATGTCTCAGCTAAAAATCACACATGAAGATTAAGCTTCTATTCCCAGGACTTCTGCGGTTTCTACTGTACAACAGTCTGCCTGCATATACCAAAACAAACACCACCAATGTCATCAACATGTCATCAGCCAGAGATGGTGTCAGCATTAAGGGTGGAGGGCAACAAAAGCTGATGTCTGTGTATGATACAACATTGTAACTACTTTAATAAACCAATGACAATTGCAATGAACAGCCAAAGATTCTTCTCAAAAATTTTATGTTATTCTAACTTTATTTTAGACTAAATCATATTAATTTTGCAACCACAAAAATGAAGGTTTAACAGTTGGCTTAAATGTCTGTACACTTGCAATAGGCACATATGCAACTATATATTGGTCAAACACGCTGGTCATGTACTGGTACTCAATGTGGCATAAGATTACCGTTGTTGATAACTAGTCTGGTGATGATAACACTAAAAGAGAACAATTTTAAGCATTTGTGACACTTTTTTCAGCTTGATTGTTTATGAAAAATCTACTCAAATACAATACTTGGTTAAAAAAAGTTAGAATGACTCATTGTCATGACAACAGTAACGAAGCAGGTATCCAGCATTCTAATGTAAAATATGGTCTGCAACTCCCTCATACTCTTGGCATGATCTGTAATGATTAGGGAAGCACCAGTGTGGAAATTCTGGGCTGATACCAATAACCCTTTTGTGTCAAGGTAACAAATACATCCAGAATTCACTTTTCGTGGAGACTGTCATATGGACATGTTAACAAGGTCAAAAATCTGATAGTCCTCGCAGATGATTTTTAAGGCTGCAGTCAGGTGTAGGACAGCGGATGTAGCAAGTTCAAAATTATTGAGACAAAACAGATTATTATTGGAGACTGGGATCAGTGAATGCCACCTTATTTGCCTATACTAGTCAACCACATCCATATCAATTGATACCACTACTGAGCCGATGAATCTTGCAATACGATCCGGTTTTAAAAACTGATATACATATTTTCTGCATGTAAAATCCCTCAAAGTAACCAGTAAGCACAATTAACTAACAGAAGCTTAGATAATAGAGCTGTGACAATACATAGTGAACTGCAGTAATCGCATTGTGAAGCCTCAATCATATTGTATCTTATTTGAAAATGTGTACCATAAGACCCTAGTGTAGAGTCTATATCATCTTGTTCAATATAGACATATTATATGTCTATATTATATATAGACAAAAACATATTTCATGAGAAATAAGTATAATGATTAAAAATATTAGCAGTAAAGTAACCATAAACCTTCAAAAAGTGAGATTAGGGTCACAATTATGTTTCTGCAATGGGAAAACATCAGTAGTATTCAATATACTACTGTTCAAAGTATTAATTAGTAAAGAATTTTGGTACATTAATGTATCGTGATACATATCGAATCGTGTCAGAGTATTGTGATTCGTATCTTTCATGAATATAGTGTATCATCAAACCCCTAATAAAAATATATTTCCCATTGAAGCACAAAAAAAGGTATGGTATAGAAATACACTCAAAAATTGTGCTTAAAGAACGCAGTTGACTCCAACAACTTGGCTGATGTCGGCCTAGAAAAATAGTGTCCACATGCAAAAACTACTCAATAACAGGAGGCCATCAGTCTCCAGCCCTGCCTGGATGTGCGTGTTGTCACTGGGACCATAAATAACTCACTGTCCCCTCAGCACGTGACTGTTGGTTTGGTCCTAATCACTGCGACACCGTGACAGGTCCAGATGACAGAGGAGGTAATAAAAGTTGGTCTTCATAGGAATAAGTCCGCGCTTCACACAGCACTTAACGTGACATGGCTTCACCTTCAGCCAGCGCGTAACCTGCTGCGCACCTTGAGGACTCGGACTCACTTTTCTGTCACCGACTGAATCAGTCCAACACTAATATATCATCAAACAAAGGTTCGGCGCTCCATTAAAAGTGTGAGGCAGCTCTGTTGGGCACCCGTTTGAATAAAAGAGGAGAATTAGCCAGACTGAAACTCGCCTTACCTGTCCGAAGCGTGTTTTTCCGGAAGCTGCTAACGTGTCGCTAGCTAAAACAAAGAGAGCGCCGTGAACTCGGCAGGTAACGAATTTAAAACAAACAAACAAACGAGAAAAAAAAAAGAAAACCTCTGGACAACATATAACGCGCCGAGGCTTTCTCTGGCTTCCTTCAGAGTGCGTGTGGCGCTGGAGTGGCCGGTTTAAGAAAGTCCGCCGCGGCTC
>KV751335.1:3635779-3663156 GCA_001698575.1 Mola mola
CAAATCTCAAAGAAAAATAATCTTTTTTTTAGTTACGTCACATTGATTATTGTTATCGCTGTCAACTAATCTGATGTGCCCGTTTTCTCAAATAATCTATTAATTAGTCCAATTTACCAAAAACTAAAAGATAGTTAGTTTATTGCGACTAGAATAATGAAATCATGTGACCGGTTACAAATTCTTAAGCAAAAATGCCAGTTCCAGCTTCCTAAATGTTTATCTTTTTAAAATTATTTTATGTGATAGAAATATAAGAACTTTTGGTTATGGCCTGAAAAAGAGAATTTGCGGAACCTGACAACTATATGACAACAATGGGTATTGTTTTTTTTTTAATGTGTCAGATAAATGAAACAGTTATGATTCAATGAATGTTTACGGACATAAAATATCCATATATTATGTAGCCTGTGTTCCAGGGGTTTGACAGATCTCGGGAAGACATTGTTATTGTCAGGAAGTTGTGCCTGGGAGGCCAGACTCGGGGCATAACAGTCTCCCCACGCCTCAGTGGGTTACTAAAGGGCAAAGAATTGTCGGTAGCTTGATCGATACATAAACAAAGGACGTGGAGGGGTATCACATGACTACACTAACACCAGGCGCTATCGTAGTATTGTACCCTGCTGTGTGTAGTCTCTCCTGAGGCCATCGGGGTCAATAAGTGTCCTCTCACGTTTCAGGCCATGGGTCTCTGTAAACACTGCAGAATCCTGACTCATTAAAACAATGTCCTGTAAGGTACACATGTTTTCCAGGAAGTGAATGTCCTTTTATCACATGTTCGGATGCAGGCTAATTCGTGCTTATTAAAAACAACAAAAGGCACATTCTAAATGATCATAAAAAGAAGTTTGTTTCAGCTCAGACTCAGGTAATGTCAAACGGCATAAGGCAGCATGTATTCATATTTGTGAAGCTCCAACCAGGAAATGTTTGCCTCAGTTGTTTCATAATTCATTTTGTTGATTGAATGTTGATCTTTTGCAACTGTATTAAGTGCTTTAGTTGAAGGCATCTGGAAGTCCAGATGCCTTCAACTGTTTATGTCTACCTCAGCCTCCAGACAGGATGACTGAGATCATATGTCTTTTGCAATTCATTTCCTGTCTGTTGACTAATGAATTGATGAGCTACACTTAACACTTAAAGTGATCCAAAGACTCAGAGAGTCTGTGCTTATCGCACAGTCAGGTGCACAATTGTTTAATAAACAAAATACACTGACAGTTATTATTTTCATTTTTCCTTTCTCTGTGTGCAGGATAGTGCACCTTCACATGGATGAACTGGGCTTCATCTCTCAGTGGAGAGCCATACTTGCTGGTGGGCTGGCTGGCATGGCGGCTGCCCTGGTCACATATCCTCTGGAGGTGGCAGAGACCAGGCTCATCGCTCAGAGCTGCAGACAGCCCACATACATTGGCGTAGTCCCTACTCTCTCTAAGATTTACAGGACGGAAGGGCTGCTCGCTCTCTACAGGGGCTTTTCCCTCTCTGTGTTAGGTGTGTTTGCATGTTCAGACAAATTACTTCCTTTTCTATGTGTTGTGTCAAGATTTCTTTTTTGATCTGTAGGCATTTATATGAGCTCATTCATTCAAATTTTGCTCATTAGTTGTGTTCTTCTCTACAGCATACACTACCGGTCATTAACGGTGCACTTAGCTGGAACTTGCTGTGTATCTCCAGGTGCTTTCCCCTTTTCTGTTGGTTGCTATGTGGTCCACATGAACGTGGACAAGCTCTGGCAGGAGCCTCCCTTCCGCTTCACGCCCCTGCAGAACTTCATTAACGGCTGTGTGGCAGCAGGAGTGGCCCAAACCCTCTCCCATCCTTTTGAAACTGTAAAGCGGAAGATGCAGGTAATTTACCACTTTGAACGCTTCTGCATATAAGTTATGGTTTTGAGGAGAAATGAAACAAAGTTTTTTTTTTATTTATTTGTTTTTTTAAGGCACAAACAAACGATCCACTTAATAAATAGTTAAATCATTTTTAAAACCGAGTTATATTTGTGGAAAAAACCCTTGTTTTTTAGTAATATAAGTATAACCTAACTCAGGGATAATGCTGAAGTTTGATGGATTTGTTTGGCAGATGAACTAATTTACTTTATAATTTTATACTGCCTATTAATTTTGTTTGAAGATTTGTAGATATATTGTCACTTCAAATATTTCAAAATGACTAAAAACAAATGGGCAGTGTGGTAGGTTTTGTGCGCTTGCTGTATTACCAGCTTTAGTTCATTAGGGGGCAGTAGGAGTGTATCTAAATCCATGCAGCTATTAGTCTTTGAGTGGAAAGTTTCAACACACTCATAGCAAATTGTTTTCTAAGTGACCTTCAGTTGCCTGTATTCATAGTCAGGACATTATCAAAACCTAGAAAAACAAACTTGACAGCATCATGTCCATCTTAAATGATGTTTTAAGACGCCCTCTGCTCATGACATAAAACAATTGCACAGCGAAGGACAGAATACTACATCCGGTTTTATCAGCTTATTATTAGCCACCACAAGGTTCAACAGCAGCTGGGAATGTGAATGTGTCCCGGGACTGCAGAAGCTATAGATAAGTTCTCCAAAGATAGCCCGTAGCTATCAGACGGGGTGAGCTGAGCTGAAAAGTCATATACATCCAGTCAAACCATCACCATTCAGGAGTGTTTCGCAATTATGTGATTTAGGGATTCATCCGGTGTCTGTCTCAGAGTTAAGCATTAAACACGCGTGGGGAATAGGTGATCTGAGAACAGCTTTGGGGGATGTTTGCAGAGGCTTAGGGCAATGATTTAAGTGAGGTATTGTTTAACTCCCTTGCTAGCTTGATGACTCCTCTAAGCTGTTTGATGCACTTGTGACGACATGTTCCATTTAAGAACCGTGAAACTTCTGAGAACACAGCTCCTCTGTCACATGACAGTCAGCCTGTCGAGGTGTCACTGGTGAACAGAACAGGAGACAGTGACACTCTTGTGAGCTTTAATATACTAGTAACTAACACTATTATGGTCTACATCTTTTAATCTTGAAAGTTAATTAAATCGGTAGATTTGAAAGGTATCACAGTTAATCAGGCGCCTGCTGATCATTTGTCTCCAGCTCTGTCTGTGTCTGGTTAATAGATTATACACACAGCGCTGATCCACCGCGGTTCATTTTCACTTTCAATCTTTTACAGGCGCAGAGTGCTCGTCTTCCCCATTTCGGTGGAGTCGACGTCCATTTCAGCGGGATGACTGACTGCTTTGTGCAGGTTGTCAGGCACAAGGGGGTCCTCTCGCTGTGGAACGGCCTCACTGCCAACACAATAAAGGTACAGTTTCACTAGAATACCAAATTGTACTCTCTATCAGTCATGTGGATAGAATACTAGTCTACTCTCGTTATATACAGTATAACTAACAGCAGCTGAAGTAAGTGCACGTGCGTGGGAACATGAGTGGCACCGTGATGTCAGCTTATGCGTAAGCGGGAAGGGGGCGGGGAGGGGCATGGAAAGCAATGTTCAGTGTGTAATTCGGAGCACGGGCAAGGTGAACAAAGTCTCGGCTACAGCATGCCCACTCTCCGATTTCAGCAGCAAATGTCAGGCTGGTTCTAGGCTGGTTTACAGACACAACCTTGTCATGGGCAGCTGAACCAAAAAAATTTAAAATAAGCAAATCAGCAAGTGGTAGAAATGTTTCTATCTTTATTCATATCACATGATTGAGGCGTGATGTTAATCTCCCATCCTCCCGTCATTCTTCGCAGATTGTTCCCTACTTTGGCCTTCTTTTCACCTGCTTTGAGATGTGCAAGCAGGTGTGCCTTTACCGCAACGGCTACATCGTCTCGCCGCTGAGCTACAAACCGGCGCCGGGGGTCGACCAGAGCCTCAGACCGTACGAGCTGGAGGAGGTGAAGCGGTACTTGAGAAACAGGAACTTTGGGTCAGGGGAGTCATCTTTTGGAAACCGCTGGTGAAACTCAACACGAGGAGTCATGTCATGTGGAGAAACAGGGACTGCTGACCTCACTCGACCAGAAAATGACCTTTTTTTTTTTTTTGCTGGACTGAAATACCCTGGTGGCTTCGTGTCTTTAATATTTACATAACATTATGATTCAGGTTTCACATCTCCATCTAAAGTGGATATTAGCATTTTCACCTTATTCCCAATATCCTTATTTTATCTGATAGTATTACTTTGTTTATGAATTATCCAGTCACTCCTAATGTCTCTCAATGACTGTTTTTAACCAAATTTTACATGCCTTCAGTGATAACTATTTATTTTGAGGCAGTCATTGCACCATAGTTGGTTGCAAATGCTCTGTTTGCACAAGAGATTGATTTTTTAATGTGCAGTAAAATGTTAATGTTTCATAGCTTTGAGGTGGTTATGCACAATCACGTTCAAATGCTAACACGAGAAAAATGCGTACGTTAAAATTTACTGACACATATTCTTTTGTATGATTACTTGATTAAGCCCCATGTGTCCCGAGATGCCTCTATTCTACAAGAAATCATGATAGTGTCCTCTGTGCCTTTTTAAAGGCCCAGTCAGCACGAGAACATAACTGCATGCCCTTTAGAGCACTCTCCCTGTGAAGGCGTGGTGAAGCACCATCTTAGACAATTAACTGGCTTTAAATACTGTAGGTAATAGTCTCCTGCGTATATTGTAGTAATTCAATTATAAATCTGTGTCACATGAGAAAGTTATTCCAGGGTTTGGAAATTTCTTTCCATAAACGCACGTGCAGGTAGTGCTCCTTTTACTTTGTTCACCCTGACCCCCAGACAGCTGGAGTTCACTGCTGCTTTAGGAAGATACAACTACTTCCCCCAGCGCAGTTCAGAATTACATTTATTCCTTATTTTTTGTCCTTTTACTTTAGTCAATAACTCCGATCTCTGTAGTGAAAATGCATTTTCTTTTATTATAATGAATGTTCTTACATCTACTGACGATTAATGATAAAAGCTGACAGTTGTATTAGTCTTTTTTGGTATTTAGGCAATAATTGTTCCGTCTGCTGATATAGGGTGTATGTGCGTTTTGTGTGTGTGTGTGTGTGTGTGTGTGTGTGTGGAACTAGTCAGCTGATTCAATCATGTCCCCCTCCACACTGTGGGAAACTGAGTGACAGCCAAAGGACATTCACAGATGGGACGGCCTTTACCCACCATAGCCTTTAGGCCTCAGTTGCTTTAAAAATCACCTTTGGCACGACCTTGGGTGAAGTAAGGTGCGGAGGTCACAGAGTTAAAAGTTCCCAGAGCCGTGCGGAGTTCATGATCAGAACATCTTAAAAAACTGTGACTTCCCCTCCTTGCAGGACAGATGACGTTTACTTTTGTCATGATACACTTGAGTGATAAGGAAAAGCACCAAATCTGAATCGGAGGACATCCGTTAGCCCCGCCCACTGGCGCCACCGCCAACCAATGAGGTGCGAGAGTCGAAGTTCACGGTTTTTCTCGCGTTCAGTCTTCTTAAATCCCCTCTCCTCCAGACTGGGGTCGGCCATTTCGACTTCACAGGCAAACCCCACCGAGCAGAGGAAGCGGGACGACGCTTGACTACACCTGAAGATGAGCGAGACAGCTATTTCCTTCGCTAAGGACTTCCTGGCTGGTGGTATTGCCGCTGCCATCTCCAAAACAGCTGTAGCCCCCATCGAGAGAGTCAAGCTTCTCCTCCAGGTAACTTTTTTTATCTGCTCCTGCCTCCTCTGTTACACTTTATTGGAGACGATTTCCAGCATTTTTTACCTGGCTGATTTTCTTGTAATTCAAACCTATTTAACCAGATGCTCTAAATATAGTGACTTCTATGAAGATGCTGCATTGAGAGTTGGTTGGTTGGTTGGTTGGTTGCGGGAGTTATGTCAGAGATTGGTGCAGGCGCAGATGAATGAGCATTACGCACCAGACCTGTTACGTAACACAGCGCGCAGCGGGCTGCAGTGAAACCAAGTTAAAAAGAGCCGTGAGATAGAAGCAGACATGACCATCATATACTGTGTTGTTCAAAAGGGCTCATCTGCCATGACTGAGCTGTAGTTTCTCTTCGAGGCACACGGGCAAGGTCACAGCAAGGTTTGTGCCATGGCTGCTGCATTGGGACAGGGCTCAGTTGCAGCAGGAGGTGGGGCTGTGAATTTTTGAATGGGTGCCTTTAGAGTGACACCCAGGGGGGCAAAAGTGACAGACACCCTTGCTGAAGACTTAAACCTTCATTATTATTTCCCTTTTGATAATCTAGTCTCTGCTTTAATTACAGGTGCAACATGCCAGCAAACAGATCGCAGTTGACAAGCAGTACAAGGGCATTATCGACTGTGTCACCCGTATCCCCAAAGAGCAGGGCTTCCTCTCATTCTGGAGAGGGAACCTGGCCAACGTCATCCGATACTTCCCCACTCAGGCCCTCAACTTTGCTTTCAAGGACAAGTACAAGAAGATTTTCCTGGACGGCGTAGACAAGCGCAAACAGTTCTGGAGGTACTTTGCCGGTAACCTGGCGTCTGGCGGCGCCGCCGGGGCCACCTCGCTCTGTTTCGTCTACCCCCTCGACTTCGCTAGGACGCGTTTGGCTGCTGACGTCGGAAAAGCCGGAAAGGAGCGTGAGTTCAAAGGCCTGGGAGACTGTTTGGTGAAGATCACCAAGTCTGATGGCATCAAGGGTCTGTACCAGGGCTTCAGCGTGTCTGTGCAGGGCATCATCATCTACAGGGCCGCGTACTTTGGCGTGTACGACACAGCAAAGGGTGGGTTTTCAGTGTGAGGCGTCGAAAAGCTTGATGTCTCGGTTGGCTCCGTGCCTTTGAGAAGTAACCTGCTCGACATTTCTCTTGCAGGCATGCTTCCAGACCCCAAAAACACACACATTGTTGTCAGCTGGATGATTGCTCAGTCTGTGACAGCCGTCGCTGGTCTCGTGTCCTACCCCTTCGACACCGTCCGCCGTCGTATGATGATGCAGTCTGGACGTAAAGGAGGTAACAGACACAACACGCAAAGCGCATCTTTGTGTTTCCACAGTGACAGGGTAAAGGTGCAACATTCCGTGGTTCTGTTTTTTCCCCCTTTAGCTGACATCATGTACACCGGCACCCTTGACTGCTGGAGGAAGATCGCGCGTGATGAGGGCACCAAGGCCTTCTTCAAAGGAGCCTGGTCTAACGTGCTGAGAGGCATGGGCGGCGCCTTCGTGCTCGTCTTGTACGATGAGCTTAAGAAAGTCATCTAAGCTATTTTTCTATGTCCACTGTTATGTGAAGTTTAACTGTAACATATCTTGTACATTTGGAAGGACTCAAATGCCATGCTATATTTATAGGGACCAACTAGTAATTTCTACTAGTTGTACTGGGGGAATCTGTTATGCTCTCTTTTGGCCCATGCTGTTTTTGTTTTGTTTTGCCCCTCACCAGAATGTCATTCCCTGAACACAGGAACCTTACGGCACGAAAAAAAAATAAATGCAACCTACTGAACGATCCTCCTGTCTGGTTTTGAAATCTAATAACAAGTATTAATGGTGTCACTACGTATTTTGACAAAGTCCTGGCAGCTGATGTCTCAAGTTGTATCTTTCTTTTTCTGGAAGCTGTTTGGCAGCCTCTTGTGCCAAATGTAAGCTTGGAGGGGCATACGTCTCCCAGGTTTTCCTTGGCCCACGAGCCAAAATCAGCTGAGAAAGTTGACCTGCTGAAAATGTTTCAGCTGAAGGGTGAAAGGCAGGAAATCAGGAGCTTCACTGGTCTGCAGCACTACAGAATATCTGCAAAAGTGGCTTCCTGCAGAGAAGCAGTCGGCATTACCTGTGGTGAGGAGGATTATTCGACCTTCTAAATATACTTTTATCTCCTGCCAAGCCTCATCTGACGAACTGGTGTGACTGAGCACTTTAACCTTGAGCTCTCTGCTCATGCAGCAGTATGACACACCTGTTTTCAGTGATCTGCCAACTAAAGTGTGTCAAAAATGTTTTAAAAACATTTTTAGCTAATATTCCAACAAAGCACCAAAAAGTACCTGAATGGGCTTTGAAGGTTGTTGCTGAATAACTTTACAAGGCGTCATAAACTGAATTCCTCTGCATGCACAATCTCACCAGTTGGGAAAGAGCACGTGATCATAACCTGCACAGGTCAGGACACTGTCAACTTCTCTAACCAGGGCCTGTACTGGCTTTAATCTAAAGGTCATCAAAACAACTCTTCCCCACTAATCATTTTCTATATTGGACATTTAAGTGTCTGCTGTGACGCACTGATATCCCCAGCAGTCACTTAGTATCATTGGCTACACGCTGACTGCGAGGTCACAGGGCCACTTGGCAGCTTTGATCAGCCTGCCGCCATTTCCAATGACCGATTAAATACCGTCTGCCCCCTGGGGAGAAATCTCTACTTTTCTCTACTTTTTGGGGTGAAAATGGAAAAAAGAAGACACTTTCAATTAAGAGGCCAATTGAAGTGTGGTCTGAAATTTTTATTACTATTGACTTGGGGAAAATGGCAGCACAGTTAAGTCTCCTGTCTGCTTTTAATACCTCGTAATCCTCTGTGAGTATTCAGTCACTAACGTTATAATTACTGTTAATGAAAGTGTGGCAACATAATTTGAGTCCATGAGTGAGAGAAAGTTATTTTGAATCCCACTTTGAACTATTATTCTCTCTTGCAGTTCATCAAAAGTTTAATTCTGTCACTGGAAATGGAAATGGAATCTGTTTCCCACGTAACACACCAAACATCCAAAAATGATTAACTCCTAACATTAAGTCTTCATAGTTTAACAAGAGAGGACTCCCAGAATGTGGTCATCCGGTGAACTTTGCAAAGCTCTCTCTTGATAAGAAGACACACTGAGCGTCTTGGAGTGCGGTGAACCCAGACGGATCTTGCATGGGGGACATAGCCTCATTTTAGCAGCACGATTTGATTACATGATTTACTCAGCTGGACATAGCCTAATCTCATTTAAGTGATTCAGAAAGTGTTGATCGTGTACACCAAGCTAAGGGAGTCACTCTTAATATGCTTTTGACCACTACATCCCCAAAAGCCCCTCAGTTGGTAGTGCATGGTTAATCCTTCATTTAGCAAGCTGCTCCATTACAACTTTAAACAGGGATTAGTGATTCAGAAAGACCAGGGTTCACAGCCAGTCACACACTGTCTGTGGCTTTAGATGTGCTGCCACATGGTCAGACAAGTGTAGTCTAAATGTTTATTTTGCTTCTACTTGCAGTAGTCCTAAATGTGTAATTTTATAACCACATTTTTCAGTATTTAGGTACAACTACTCCTTAAATCAGATTGCATATATGCAAAATTTTAGGCCTCAGTAAGAGCTTCTAATAGATTCTGACTTTTAATCTTAAAATGAATAAAGCCATGACAGTTTATGGATAAATACAGTTCAGATCAGACAGTGGTTAAAAAGTTTGCACAAATCCTTAAAGATTGAGATCAACATGGTTTAAAGTATAAAAGTCACTGTAATAAATGTTTCAGCTTCTACTACAAATAGTTCCAAAATATCAAAAATCCAAATATTGCAAAAAGAAGCACCTGAAACCTGCGTTTAAGCTTAAGTTAATTTTGTTTTTGTAAAATGTAATTAAAAAAATTATTACATTGATATTACATAAAGACATGTGCAAAAAATTTCAGCCTATTAAAGTTAAAGAACATAAGTAATGCATTTCGCAAATACACTGTTGTCTAATACAAAAAACTACTGTCCTAAACTTATTAGGTATTTTACATGTAAGCTCATTTTTTGTTAATTAAATATAGCTGCCAAAACAATGATGTGAAGTAAAAGCTATATTTCCACCTGCTTTAAACTCGGGTAGAAGTATATGGGAGCAGGGAATGGAAATACTAAATACAAGTAACATAAATATTGGTTAGTAATCAAATTTAGTGTCAGTGCACCACTGTTGTAGCCTAATAAGGGACTTGATAATTACTCTGTGTGTCCACATGGAGCTCTTTGGATCACTGAAACCACGATCCATTCACGCTGAAAGCTTTCTGTCAGGCAGCCTGTTACATAATTTCAGCTGTTAGTCTGTGTTACATCACAGCGGTGCTGGGCCAAGACCTCAGGGTTTTCCATTCATGAGGAAAAACACATGGTAAGATGACTTAAAAAGACATAATGCCGTTCAAAAACTTAATTTTTTTATCATCAGACAGGACGAACATGAAGACATAAATATTTGATTCCCTGCTGCACATAATGCTGATGGTATTTTTAAGAATTTTTTTGAAGAACATTTCTCCCAAAGTCTGCTTTTTAAATGTATTTGCCTCAGGTCAGCTGTATCCTGTTTATTATGTGTTTGTTCATTTCCTCTTTGCAGGCATACGTGTTTTGACAGCTGTCTTTGCAGCACTACAGTATATGTGGAATTGAATTCGGACTCATCAGTGAATAATTATGCACCATGTTTTGACTGATAGCAACCAACTAAATAATGTTCTGATCAAACAATGCAGTGTATCATTGTTTGAACAAATCAAACAGTTTTGTTCTGCAGTTGAAGAGTAGTGCTGCCGCCACCTTATGGCATTTATGTAGCTGCCCCTGCCTTAAATTCTGAACTTTTGTCAGCGTTGCTCAATTTTAGAGCCAATTTTGATAGCATCAGCAGACTTTTTATAGTTTTCATTACATTATCAGAGTTTAGAGGGTAGAAATTAGTAATGGCTCTAAATAAGTGCCATTAAAACTGCTTAAAAATAACGTGAAGCAAATTCTAATTATTTATATAGTTGCTATATAGTGATTTTGTACAACCTCTTTAAATTACACTCAGTTTCAAGCACACAGAGCAATGCTAAACCAAAGTCATTTTCCGTATGTGCACACGTACATGACAAATAAAGGCGATTCTTATTTGGATTTGATGGTCTTTTTTTAGGCAAATATTGTACTTTTACTCCACTACATTTATTTAAGCACTTTAATTACTTTGGAGAGTACATGCTAGCCCATTTTTTAATCAATTTGTTTTTATATCAGCAGTCCGACAAAATACAAAAAAAAAACAAACCCCAAAACACATTCTGATAGTAAATCAGTCTTTCCTGTGTTTACTTTAAATCGTGTGACGCACCTCTTGACCATGTGAGGAAATATAATATCATCTTACTGATGATATGAGGGAACACAGTGTTGTAAGCTTTATGCTCGGGCTTCATTTGTAAGTTCAGTATGTGATCCAATCATTATTCAGAGCTTTCTGTACTCCCATGTAGACAGCTCAGCTGTGGTGTAGCTACAGCAAAAGCAGTTGGAAGTGACTCATAGTGGTTTATTACGATGCACTGAGGATGCTGCTTTATAATCCCGGTCGGCAAAGAGCCAGTTAACTGTTTAGTTTCTTCTGGTGTTCTGATGTCCTACATTCACAGCTCCTTTAACACATTAGATGTAAAGTTTTACGTCTCTCTATGAATCTGAAAACAGCATCATAGAGGCTTTCTTTTAGTCCTTACTTGTTTCATAAATAAAACAACTAATGATGACCAAGATGCAAAAGCATTCAACCGATAGCGCACAGAATATGAAAATTTACATTTACATGTACATGTACATGTTCTTACGTGCATCATTTGCCAGATTTTTTTTTATATAAGAAAACTCTAGTAGAGTTCATATGAGTGAGATTTACTTTTAAAAAGTAACTTTTCAACATGAGACTAAAGATATCATTACCTTTGCTCCAGTATGACCCTTGTCGATGGATCCATGGTGTAGAGCACAGCTGTGACCTGTAGATGGCGCCCTGTCACAATCAACAGCGTGTACGCGCTGTTCGCCTGCGGCCAATCACGGTTCCGCTTTGCAGAGCTCAATAAAGTTTGCCTTCTTTCCGCCGCTCGTCTTCGCGTTGTGAAGAAGCAGCGTCCGGCCCTCCGAGCTGAAGATGAGGCCGAACAAGCCGCGTCTGGTTATGTGCAACACGGCTCGGCTCGGAGCGAGAACCGCGAGCGAACCCAGCCTGTAGCGAGAGAAAATATGTATCTATGGCGCGTGTCCATCGCCATCACCCTGGGCTCAGTGTGGTATTTCTCGGAGAGCGGCCGCGCGGTCACACAGTACTTTCTATGTTTCCTGTTTTGCTTTTGTGCGCCGCTGCTGTACGCGAGCGGCGGCCGGGAGAGCAGCAGCACCCAGACCGATGAAGAGGCGAAAGAAGACCTGCTGCAAGTACGACACACATGCCAAACCTGCACGACCGAAATGTTGTTCCTTAAATGAGAGAATTAGAAGGTTGCTTTTGCATGTTGCAACCAAGTGATAAGAATCTGAACGGTGTTAGTGTTGCAAGTCTTGTGCGCACGTCTTTTGATTGTTACCCCAATCTAAATGCCTGCGAGTTCTGATAACAAGTCAAATATTTAGAAAATATTTTGTCTTTTATAGCCCGAAGGGCATTTTCTTTTCTTTTTTTCCCCTGAACAACTTGTCTGCACTCATCACATACCTCACAGTGACCTGATGTTCACCGTTTCTACTTTGTTTTTAATCTTGTCAGTACCTAATCCTGGTTCTGTGTCTCCCAGGAAGCTGTGCAGGAGGAGTTGTTCGCTGATGGTGGAGAGAGCTGTGATCAGGGTCAACCTCTGGGCTCTCAGTATCCTCACGTAAAGAAGTCTCTCCAGCAAGGTGAAGCTCTTCCTAACTGCTGTAAACACACTTTTGTGCTTGCAGGTCAGAAAACGAGCTGCCGTTAGGAATCAGGCTTCTGCTCATGGCTTTTTGTTTTGTCAGCAAACTTCTTAAGCTCTGTTTTAACTTGACACAGTTGGAAAAGAACATTTTTGCATAGACACAGCTGAAGCTGCTCATGTTACATGCAGCGAGGAGGGACTGCGAGGGATGAGAGGAAACACACACCCTCTCAGTAAATGGGTAGGATCTGGCTATGTTGAGTAAAAAAAAACAAAAAACAGGAAATAAGGTTATCTTGCTGAGTTATTGTCTGTGTTTGCTTTGCATCCATTTTGTGTAGGAGGACTGATATTAACTCAGCCTGAGTTTGTTTTCCTTCCTTTTCATTTTCGAGAATAAGCCTGGCTTTAAACATGTGGTTCATGCAATCAGTGTTCCGTTTTGACAGGATTTGAGTTAAAACTTGCACTTTTGCTATTTTTTGGCCTTGAAAGCTTTCAGTGTTTTTACTCCTTATCATTACTCTAAATCAAATGCATTCAATGTACAGCCTGAGCTATTAACTCAGAGGAGTGCAGACCCATTGCTGTTCATTTTTGCCATTTTTCCGTGCATTAGTTTGTGTCTTTGTGCTGGATAGTGAATCAGGGTGTATTCAAAGAACATCAAGGTTTGGAAGATCTTTGGTTTGAACTCATCTTTTACTTTTGCTCAGGTTGTGGCACAGGGGGGGAAAAAAACCACCAGTTGTGTATTAAAGCTCTGGATTGCACCTTTTTTTGCCCACCTTTTAAATGTTCAGCTCAGAGCTGCAAAGGTTAATCCATAAGTCGATCAGAAGAAAATGAATCGACAACAATTTTAATAAGTGAATAGTTGTTTCAGTGTTGTTTCGAGCAGAATTATTAAACATGTCGGTCTTTTTTCAAGATTTTTTCTACTATTTAGAGTAAATGGTTAACCCATGAATTCATTAATTGTGAAAATAATCAGCATAATAATGAACGATTAAAGCAGGATCATCCTTCATGGTTGGCCGGGACCATGGCTTTGCCACGCCACTGAAGGAGCAGGTCCCCCTTATCCTCACAATCCTTTGTGCCTTATAGTACAACAACCTTCTGGCCAACTCGAGCCCTTGAGTTGGCCAGAAGGCTCTGGCTCGAGCAGCATGCCCAGCATTCCATGGCTCTCTGAGAGAAACCAGGCTGCCCCTTGCTCCCCCAGCAACATATTTCATGGAGCAGGGCTTCAACCACGTCCTCCACATGCAACCCATGTTGGAGCTGTCGTCAGGCGCAGCAGAGCTGAAACCTGCAGTGAAGAAAACTGACAGGGAGCAACAATAACTTTAAATGCAGAAGACAATATTTCCTTTGAAATGAGATGAATATACTTAGTATATAGGATAGCATACATACCCTGCCCTGTTTTGCATCAGTCTCAGATGTTTTCTTTGTTAGGCTACACTTTTTTTTCTGTTGGAAACATGAATAAGGGTGCATCTTGTTTGGCATTTCTGACTCTGACTGCTGCTGGCTGACTGGGGTAAATAATGAAGCCTAATTAGTTTAAATGACAAATTCCTGTTGCATTTGTTTAACACCCGTTAAATTTCTAATCAAATGAATCTTTGATCCCTGGGGAAAATTTAATTTGAGGGGAAGCTGGCCCAAAAAAGATGGAGAACCACTTGTTTAGCTTCATGTGACCAACCTTACTCCACATGCATTCTTAGCATGAACCCAGGCTGGCTTCACTTCTTTTCTGTTAAATGAAAAGCCTTTGAAAGCCCGACATAATTCAGTTTTAAAAAAAATCTATGGTCGATAGAGAAGCCTCTCCATCATATAAAAATAAATTCAACATTGCCCTGAGAATAGACCCAGCTCCTCATTTTCAGAAGAAAATCCTGTCACAGATATTTATGCTTGCTTTTGAAATTAATAATTTGGACATGTGCCACCAAACAAACTTGGCGCGACTGTGTTTGATGTTCAGGAAGTGAGCGTGGGGTGCTCGGCGCTGATGGTCATTTCCCTTTTGTGACTGCTCTCCCCCTTAGTGTTTGAGTGCGCCTACGCTCAGCTGTTCGTGCCTTGGTACAACGTTCCCGAGCCGTGCGAGCGCCAGCCGCTGCACCAGGTGCTCAGCAGGGAAGTCGACATAATAATCGACCGCATCATTGAGAGAGTGAAAGACTTTGATGTTTGCCAGGCAGTCGTGGGCTCCATTCGAATTTTGACTCAGCACTTGCATAATGCAAAGCAGCCTGACAGGTAAGACTACCGTTACTCTTTGCACTCAGTAGTTTGTCTGAACTCTATAAATACCTCCTCATTTCTTTATCACCCATGAATAATTTACCTTAGTTTTACAAGATCATACCTGCAGTGACCCCATAATGGTTATTGTACTAGAAAGTGTCTCAAGAGTAGTAAAACCCATCAGATTTGAGATTTGGATCCAGTGATTAGCACATATGAGGCAATAAATCTTCACTTATGAACTAGAATTTTCACTACAATTGCCTCTGTTTTTTTGGTGCAGAGAGCTCTTGTTCACTTCCAGAGTGGAGGAGATCGCAGTTCTCCGAGAGTTTTCTGATGCTCTGGTACGTAACCTTTTTCCCAAATCTCTCTGGGGCCAAGAAGTCCACCGCTGTGCCTTAAATGAGATGGTTGCCATAAAGGGTAAGAGAGCCTTAATTTCTCTGTTATGTAAGGGCTAATCCTCACAACGTCTCTTGCAAGCATTGTGTATGACATTGTCAGGGGTACTACAGAGATTAGGACATGAATTTTTTAGTTGTATAAAATAAAGATGCCTTTCGCACTGATTGCCAATTCCCTTTAGGGATTTGTCATTTTTAGTGGCAGATACAATGCTTTATCTGGTAGGAGTCTTGCTGAGTAATTGGCTTTGCAAAAGTATTTATCTCCATTTAGAAAAGAGGCTTTTTTTTTTTTTTAACATCTGAAGTTAAAAGTCCAGATTACCTCCTCATTTTTGCTGCGAGAAACAGAAGTGCCACATTCATTACTCCACTACCTCGTTTCCAGGCACAATCATAGAGATCATGATATGCTATGTCCTCTTCTGTTTCCAAAACTAATACAATGTCTTTGGCTATTGCATCCGCGCTACATGAGTGTACCATTAGAGCAAGGCGACCAATGAGATGGCTGTGCTGATTGGACAAACTACTACTTGTAGCTCTTCCTTGATCTGACATGCCAAAAAAGATCTCTCTTTAATGCAATATTGTGTTTAATTTTGTAAAAAATTGAGAAATTCAGCAGCTATTTCCAGTACGGCTACAGGCTAAAGGACGTTTTCAATACCGATGAAAAGGAATTTTTACAGCACACCCCTAAATGTGTGTGAGTGTTTAAAGTGCAGTAATTTGGGACAGTCTGCCAATTATAAGCTACAAGGCTTTGTTTTTGCAATAAAAATCATAATCATATTCTGATTGCTCACATCAGCTGGAGAAAATGTATCAAAGGGGCTGACTTGCCAAATTTAAAGTAATAGTTGACATCTTAGGTCATGTATAAATTCTTTATGCAGGTTAAATAAATGAGAGACATTGTGTTAATTGACTAGTTTTAAAGGTATTGGTAGGTGGATGATGTTTTCATTGGACCGTTACCTTGTTTTCACCCTTCCAACTTATTTATTTTCCAACTTTTACAAGAGGTCCTGGCTGTGTTGGATTGATTGAAGAAAAATAGTGTTGCAAAAATCTAAACAGGATGTGATGAAAGTGTGGACGACAGTTTCTGGAATCCTCACTGACAAAAATGATTGCATGTTTGTGATATCACGAAGCTGTAGAAAGCGCGATTGAACAACTGAAATGACCTGTTTATCAAAATTTTGTTTGTTGTGAAATTTAAAGCCCACATTTCTACACTGAGATGTCCTTCAAGCTAACACAGAAAATTAGCCTGGTAATGTTAACCCATTCCTTTTGAAAAGTTCCTCTGTGTGAGCCATGATTTTATTAGTGTGTGCGAGCTGTTAACAAACCGAGTCCTCGTGACTGTGGCCTTGGCTCCTCAGGTCTGGGTCTGTTGGTGACATGGCTGTCTGACCCTGACAACCTGAACCACATGGTGGTGAGCCAGCTGGACAGCGTGACCCCCAAAGGCTCTGTGGAGGAGCTGTGCGGATCAGAGCTAGACCTTGCCTCTCTGGCTTCGCAGGATGGCGAGGGCAGTGAAGCGTGAGTAACGGTCAGCTTGACCCAGTCACAGCGAGCCCTGAATTAGTGGCTGTAAAGGCTGCCCTCCGCGTTTGATATTACTACTGCCCTGATTTTTCTTTTTCTTTCTTGCCTAGCTCCGAGGAAGCGGGGATATCAAGTAGCATTAAGATCAAGGCCAAGAGGAAAGGTGTGTTTGGTAGCTGCTGAAATGAAAAGGCTCTAATTTGTGGGAGCAGGACATGTGATTTATTCATTTTTGAGAGAGAAAACATTTCAGAGGAGGATAATGAGACAGGAAGATGAAGTAGTTTGAGACTGAAGAGGGTAGAAGATGGAGCGTTTATAATGTCTCGTACAATAGTTTGATCAATAGCTATGTGACGTGTTTTCTTTCTTTCTGCCTTGTAGTCCATAATTTATCTCCTGTTTATTTTGGTGGTTGTTCAAGAAGGCCAACCACACAAACTGTGAGCTGAATCTTAAGTAATTTCTGTTCTATCTTAGCCATCTTTTTATATTACTGGATAAGAGTGAAGCCCTGTAATGATAAATAATATAAATGCACAAGAGGTGTATTGTTACAGCTACAGTTAATCAGTAATAAGATAATTTATGAGTAGACATTTTTCAATTTTGAAAAAAAGTTCATGACCTGTAGTTTATGAACAGCTGAGGCTAAGAACCACTTATATGATCTGATTAAATTGAGCCTGATCAATATGCAATTTTTGGGGCCGATACTGATATTAGGGGGGAAAAAAAGTTCATAGCAATATATATACATCAATATATTGCCAACGACCCCTCAAATGAGGTTATCAAACAATGATATGCAACAGAGACGGAATATTTTGCCCATTAACAGTGAACTTTTGTCGTCTTAGATGACAGAAGTGTGCTGAAACCGTAA
This sequence comes from Mola mola, assembly GCA_001698575.1. Taxonomy (NCBI): domain Eukaryota; kingdom Metazoa; phylum Chordata; class Actinopteri; order Tetraodontiformes; family Molidae; genus Mola; species Mola mola. The sequence continues at coordinate 3,653,610 of KV751335.1, forward strand.
CCTTCATTGGAAAATTAATAATTATAAATCACCCCAAGCAACCTGTCTGCATTGTATTCTTTATAACCTTTTTTTAAAAAATATATATCAGTCAATATTAATAATGTATATGCAAATACCAGTATATCTGTGATAGGTCAACATCGGCTGACTGATTTATTGGTCAGGATCTAGTCGGCAGCTAATGGACCAATAATTTATTTTCCCAATAAATATTATGCGTCTCTTATAGATATGTGTATTTTTTGTAATGAATGTATCACAAATTTGGACAAAAAAAACACTGATAGGATATTGCCCTGCGGCCATGACATTACTTACAACTCTGACACTTTAATTACTAATCATACTAATATGCCTGATGAAATGTTAATTATATCTGGCAAGTCCAAGTTTTTTTTTTCTTCCCCACTCACTGTTTATGACCATAGTGATGCCTTAAAGTTGTCATGCTTCATCACGGCACAGAAAAACCAATGCACATTTAAATTCAAGTGGCTGTTAAAGTGAGGATCAAGGTCAATGACTGCACTGCTCTTCTCTCTGTGCATGATACTCAGCGTGTCAGGAAAAGCAGGTAAACACAGGTAGATAAGTTTCAGTTCCATTCAGGTTGCAAAAGGTCATTGTGCTTCTTCTTTTTCTTGTTGGCTCATTGGCTAGATTCTGCTGTGTTCAATGAACAGAAACATAATAAATGTTAAGAATTACACCAGGGTTTATCTGTTATTCTCATGTCAATATGGCTGCCGTGTGAAGAGTCTCCTGTGCTGCAGCTTTCAGTATACCTCTTCTGTAATTTTCAGGCAACAAGATAAAAGTAGGATGGTCCAAAATCGTGGACAAGATGAAGTCCAAGAAAGCCAAGAAGAAGAAGATGAAGAAGATGGAGCAGGAGCTGGTGATGAGGATCATGGCAAGCCAGGAGAACAAGGATGATGCCAGTAGCAGGGAGAGTTCCATCCACAGCTTGCAGGACTCCGATAGGGTCCGTTTGCCACAGCCGGCGATGTGTATTCAGCTGCAGAGAACCATTTGTGAAACATGACAGATTCGTTGTCCTTTTTTCTTTTTTTTTGTCCTACAGGAGGACAGTGATCTGGAGAACTACCTGACAAGTGTCCAAGAGGACATGATGGAATTCAAGCTGTCATATGAGATGTGGTGCGTGGGCCACTGGGCTGTCAGCATCCCACATGTGAGTTACAGATATCAGTGACAGCCTGGAATGTCCTGGAGGCTAGTTATCTGTCGGCGAAAGCTCTGCGAAAGCTTGTCCTTGGATGGTATGTTAATGTTTGAGCTGGAGCTGTGAGTAGATGTTGCGTTGCAGGCTGGCTTGGAGGATGGCGAGCTGACTTTCACCGTCCACCTGGAGGAGAAGGACAGTCCTGAGAACCTGCACTGGGACATCAGGAAGACCTACATGGATGTTATATACTTCCGCAACAGATGGCAGGTAAAAAGGCTTCTTAATGTTGGGACAACAAAACAAAATGTTGACTGAAAGATGATTTTCTGGTTAAATTTAGAAAGAGGAAAAAAATATGTGTTTACTGCTCATTGTGTATTCAGCATTAGCCTGTGGGAAAAAAATGTTGTGGAAACACACCAAGTATTTTAAATTCACACAAACTTGAACAGTAGTCAAGCGGGATACAGTTTCAGAACTTTTACCAGAAGTCAAAATCAGCAGGCTTGACCAAGTCTTTTGGCTTTTGCCCCCCCTTTTTTTTTTTTTTTTTTTCCCCCCAGCCGGAGGAGTCGGAGGTGAACAGAGAGACTAAAGAAGAAGCCAGAGTGTCAGTGGAGCACTTCCTGCAGGTATAAAATATGCCAAATAAACATGCATGTATGAAGAGATACACACAAGAAAATTTTTCACGGCCCAACATTTTGTTATCGCCTTCTCCAGGAATTGGTGTCTGATAATCTGATCGGCCACACTCAACCGGTTTTTCAATTCCTCTGCCCTCTCGACAAACTGCTGAACGAGGATGAGCATTACAGAGGCGTGTGGGGCCTTCTGAGTGGTTTGGCGTACTTCCTGACTCCGGGCCAAGAGGAAGAGGAGGTGAAGTTCACATACCTGTTTTTCTTCATGCTTACATCTTAAAAAAATTATTTTGAACCAGCTCATACTCAGCAGTCTGTTGCTCAGCCAAGGTCCCAAAACAAATTCTCTGTAACAGAGAAGGAAGATGAATGTCAGATTATCATTCATATTCTTGAGTGTAAACATCCTTCACTTTGGGAGGCATTTTGGCTCGACTTTGACCTACTTTTCATTGTGTGCACAGTTTGCCTGTGCAGTAAAATCATTCCTTTTTTTTCCACTTTAAATCAAGCACTTTAACTGTTTGCTGGATTTCAGTTCATCTGTTTCCTCACAGCAGGATTGCTTCTCAGTTAATATATACACTTTTAGTACATCTCGAAAAATTAGAATATCTGGCCTTTTCAGTGTTATTTGAAAAATGAATATTTGCTATATTCGAGAAACCCTGCTGCATTTAAACTAAAATGTTTAAACATAAAATCATTGTTAGATAATTATGCCCTATGGCAAAAAAAAATTCAAAATGTTAGAATATATATCTTTAATAAATTTAAGATACCTTTTTTAGTTACAAAAAAATGAACTTTTCCTCAGAATTATTTTTTGAGCTGCACTAGTATAGACTATGCTCTGTATAGTACTCCTTTCACACTATTCTCGATACTAAAAAAGGTCCCCCGAACTGTTTTCTATGGATCTGTTTACTTGCCCATATTTGCCACTTGAGAAAGCACATTATCACCACAACAAAGTCCCTTCTCTATATTGTCTGTGTTTATTTACACTAAACAAAACAACATCATAATTCTGCCTGACAGTTTAATTTTAGCACTGATGGAATGCAGCCAAGTAACTCTCTTTAAGTACTGTACTTAAGCACACTTTTGAGTTACTCAGCTGCCATCATAGAGCAGAAGTTTGACCCCCAATTACGCCTCCCTAACGTTTGGACAGTGGTCAGCTGTCCTGCCCTGATTGTTATGTTTTCCTCTGCAGAGCTCCAGCCCTCAGACAGAAGGTCTAAAAGAAGTCTTAACATCACCTTTAGAAAACCATGCTCAGAAGGGCAACCATCCAGCTCCCACAATCCCAACTATAGTCATCTCGCAGTATGATACTGTGTCAGAACCTTCTGAGAAGGCAGAACCCGAAAAGGAGCCGCAGTCTCAACATGAAAACTACTCCCAAGACAAAACGGAGGACTCCAATAACCCCTTAACCTCCCACTTCAAAATGATTTTCAAAGGGCTGACCCGATCCAGGTCACAAGAGTCCCTGGCCTCAACAAAACACACAGGTGAGGAGGAGCCACCCGAGTCAGACGCCACGCCTCACTGTAGCCAAAACGGCGGCTTCCAGGGGGAAAGCGCTGAAGGCCCGTCGTGGCTTCACTTCAGCGCACGGGCGAATAAAAAGGAGAAGATAAGTTTCAGGCTGTCGGGTGGAGCGAGCAAGGCTAAAGGAAAGGAGCATGGTACTCTGCGGAAAGGGGAGGACCCCCAGTGTCAGAGGAGCCAGGTCAACTGGGAGCAGCTGGAGGCAACCAAGGCCATATTTGATCTGCTGAAGGAAATATCTGGTTTGTTGTCAAAGAGGACCGTTCACAGCATTTAGAGCTTCAGGGCGATACCACGTTGTCCATTGACTAGAAAGCATATAGCTCAGTGCCAACAGTCGAAAAGGCCACTGCAGCTGCTGTAGATGATGTGGTATATTTTTCTTTAAGTCTTGGCAGCCAGTGGTTGAGCTCATGTAGAGACTTGACGCTCACCTGAAAAAGTTATTTCAGCATTGGCCGCCTTGATTAGACTTTTAAGCTGAATTGTGCAGGTTAGCAGCTAAAAACAGCATCGCATTCACATGCCATACTTCCAACACTGAAACAGACAATAAGCAAACAGTATGAACAGATTTAGTTAATTTGGTTGTTAGGTAGTCGTACAAGTTGAAGGACGTGTGAGATGCTTAAGCGAGGGGAACAGTATTTGATGTTCAGTTCACAGAATGTTTTAACCGCACATCCAGGAAAGCTTCATTAAGAAATAATAGCCTTGACAAAATCAAGGTTACATTCACTGTGCTTAATTATCCACTCAGCCATTTACCTCAGGCAGCCTATGAAAGTTGTTTCTGATGTAGGGTTGAAATAAACTTTAATTGAATGTAGGACAAAAGCATCGATTTTACACCTACACACGTACTTTTCTTTTCTGGGATGCTCTAATGCTTGTCCTATTTTAACAGGAAACTCCATCCTCATCAACATATTTGATGCCATTCTGAAGCCCGTGATGCCCATCTTGAAAAAGTAGGCTTGGCACTGATGTCTGACCTTTTTCCCCAGAGTCCCTGGGTGCTTGTTTCTCAATGTTTACATTATATTCATCCTTCAGGAAAGTGAACTCGTTCCTAGACAAGATGAATCCCACAGAAGAGCAGATGGCCTCGTACATCGACACCATGCGTGACAAACAGTGGCCAGAGTTCCCAGCAGCAGCTCCTCCTCGTCCTCCTCACACCGAGGAAGAGAAGATTGAGACCAGGGAACGAGCCCACAACCTAATCAGTGCCAGATGTAGGCGACGCCTCTTTGCATTGTTTTTGAAGTTCCCCAAATTTTTGACTGTTGTTTGCAAAACTCAAATCTAATTTTATATCCTCTTTAGATTCTAACTATCTTATCCTGAAGAAGACGGATATGGACGCTGTTTTTAATCTTTTCCAGGACCGTGAAGAGAACAAAACCTTGGTATATGTGAGTATTTCAACATTTACTTTTGGTTACTCTCCCCCCCTTTTTTTTTTTTTTTTAAACTACAGTAATATGTTTTTTTTTGTTTTATTTGATATGGCATACACATCTTCATGTTCTTGTCCCGTCTTGTGTTACAGATGCTCCTGTCATTCCTAATGAGGGAATTTTTTCCCAATGAGCATTCCCTAAATGTGAGCTCAGCTGCCCTACAGAAAGTGACCAACTCAGCACACTGATCTGAAACTGTTTCTTAATGGTACATTTTTAATATTTTAGCTTTTCAAATATTTATTAAACACCTCAGAGTGCCTTAAAATATTTGTGACCTTTCCTGTATTGATATCAGACACTTCTTTATGTACTTTTCTTACCTCAAAAATACTGTGAACATTTTGTTAATCTCTCATGGTTTTTATTTCATGTTATTAAACTGTGAGTGGAACCGGACGCTTTATTTGTGGGAGTGGTTGTTTTATTGCGAAACGCAAGAGGAGAATGTGAACTAAATTTCGTATTTACAGTTTGAATGTCACCCTTCACGTTTTAATGTAAAGGAATTTCATTTTTGGTAATGATTTGCCACTTTCAGCACTTGTGTGTGGTGAGTTTTTGTATACTGGTTAGGTTTGCTTGAATATCTCACAAGGACTAATCACCTCAGTCTGTCAGATGGACAGCACCAATGTCAAAGGAAACTTGAATTAGTGCTTATATAAATAACTTACAAATAAAATATTTTAATAAAGCTTGTTTTCAGTTGTATTTTTTGCTTTGTGTATTTGAATGCCTTTAAATCTCAAGAAGAAATATGTTGGTTGGTGGTTTTAGCAGGTTATTTACTCTGAAACAATATTTGAGTAAAAGATGTTTCAGGCAAATAAACATCGTTAATCCCTCTAGGGAAGTCTGGAAGTGTGACATGTATTCAAAATAATTACTTCAATGGAAGCACTAGAATGAAAGGTCTTGGTAATAAGTTCTAGTCAGATAAATTTTATGAATACACGTTCCCCAAATTGAACCATCTGCATCAGTTTGAAATTAGATTAGTTGAAAAACAACACAGCCATGAACTGTGGCCATGTTTCTGTAACCCTTAATGGAAATTCGGCCTCTAATGCCTACACTATCTCATTATGAAAGTGAAAGAGAATTAATTACAGGATTATTGTGGTCCAGGTCACAGGAGGGAAGATTATCTGGCACAATGAATGAGTTCTTTTTTTTTTCTTCCCATTCGCTGAAGTAAAGCAACAAAATCACACTGGACCAAACTCTTTCCATAAAGAAACAGGTCCGGTTTATCTGATCCTACCAGCCTGAGTGATGACTTTTTATTATTCTGAATGCAGCGGTGGCCTGTAAAAATTGTCCAGTAAGCAGATGTTCCAGCCACTTTATCTCTAATAAAAACACACTTGGAACTATCATAAAATGTTTAGCATGTTGGGCAGAGGGACCTTTATCATCTTTTTTTATCTGCCATATGTATCCAAGAGAGCAATCGGTAGCTGATAAACATGATGAAAATGTTAATGAAAGTAGGTTATTTAATTTGGGATCTTTCAACACATCCCCCTACATATCAAATAAACCCCAAGTGCCCATTCCAATATATTTATTGAAATAAAATGGGATACTTCAGCCTGCCCTGCATTGTCGTTCAAAATAATCACAACCAAATGTTGTGATTATTTTAAATGTAATATTACCAAAAATGAATACCGTGTTGAGTATTACAGTTGTTTTTGTTTGAAAATTCTCAAGGTTGAGAAACATGTATGCTTAGAGACCTTTATTTTGAAATGTAAACGTAAAGTTGAAGTAACAGATGCACATGGGCTCATCAGTTGACTCACTTTACGAACCGTTAAAATACAAGACATGGCAACATATAATCTCCATATCTATTTCCGTTTTGGAGGGTGGGAGGTCCAATTTGGTACCCTCCCCTCATAATACCATGATTCCATCCTTGGACCTTTACAGCAGGACCAGAACTGGTTAACAGTATTGACTTTTTTCTTTTATTTTAAGGTTTGAGGGGGTTAGTGTTCATCTTGTGACCTTTAATCAAACAGTAGCTCAGTAAATAAGGTCCCCTAGTTTGGACTGTTTATTAACACACACGGAACTCATCAGAGCATGCAGTCAGTTTAGAAACAATGCAGGCACAAAGAAAACATTAAACAATTTAGAACTGGCCCTGCAAGTGGTTATACCTTGTCACCTATGTGACAGGTTTCTGTATAACAATGATGGGGAAAGGTTCTGTGTAACCAACCTCCTGCCCCTGCTGAAGTGTCCTTAAGCCAGGCGTGAGCACAGTGACTTCCTAGTGCCGCTGCTGCTCCTCCGTGCCAGCAGGTGGCAGCTCTGAGAAAAGCCTGCTGCGGTCCTTGATCCAAGATGTCTGCGCCCTGAAGGATGCAGCTACCAGCGTGAAGGTGCAGGACAGCTGGAAGGTATGAAAACATTGCGGTTTAAGCCGTTTTTAAAAACGTAAACACGGTCCTCTTTTACTTGTTGTTGAGATTTTAAAATGTTTTTGTGCATTGCGGAGTCTGAACACAGGCAAAGCACACACAGTCTCTTCCTACTAAAGAGAGGACAAGCATTTCAGCTGTGAGTCACGCGGATTTAAATTAATTCATACCCCGACGATAAAACTATATATTTCATAAATTCAGTTTTGTAGTTTGGTTTGATTCATTGAATGGGAACTGGTCTAAACCTCAGCTTAGACAGTTTGCTGTCTTGGTAAACAGACTCAAAAACTGGAGGTATGAAATGTGTTCATATTGATTGTTACTGGCTGTCGGTGCTTCAAGTGTTGTAAATCTGGATATATTTGTATGGTTGAGTCAAAGTTCAAACTATTCACTCTTTTTCACAAGGGCGTCCATACATTTGCTCAAGTACTGTACTAAGTGCAATTTTGAGATACTTAACTTCTTTGACTTACTTTCTCTGCTAATTTCCTGCTGCATCAGAGCCAATGGCTTTTATTATAATTAATATTTTATTGGCAGTCAGATGAAAAAAGATAAAACTGATTCTGATCATCAGAAAAATGGCGATTGATCTGATCATTTGGGGATGATGAGCATTGATTCAGTAACACAGTATATTGCATACTAGATAAATGTAAATTCAGTTTTATTTGTTCTTTTGATGCTTATTTGGATTTATGTTAAGATTCCAACACCACTATCGGAAGTACTTCTGATACTGCTGAAAATGGGGGTATCGGAATTGGCGAGCACTGAGTCTATGCACTTATCCCATACCATATCAACATGTACCTTGCTTCTTCCCTATTGGCTCCCTTAGCTCTGCTTAACATTGCCGATTGAAATCAATTTTTCTTTGCTTTATACTTAGAGCATCATCGATTTAACATGAGTTTGCCGGATTGTATAGTGAGGTAGCATTTCACACAAGAGTATTTTTAAAAAGTTCAAACACAGCAAATTTCCTACTGAGGTCAAGAACAATGTGAAGCTTTAAAAAAAAAAATAAAATAAAAATCTTTAATTTTTTTTTAACAGATCAGTTCTCTGTATTAGTCAATATCTAATGCCCAGGTATTGGAATCTTTATTAGGAAGAAATACATAATATCAAAACGTCTCTAATTTATTGCCAGAACATTTGTGTTAATACTGAATCATCATTCACATATACAGCATATAATTTTATACTATAATATAATAAATTCAAGTAGTATTTCACTTTTAACACTGAAATTTCTCAACACAATATCCTTACTTTTACTCAATAATGGGTTGCTTACCCATGCTTTTGACCAACTGGTAACAGTACGCTACTGATGAAATTAATAACATAAAAATAAGTAAAATGTTACTTAGATACTACAATATAAATCATAAACTGGATGTTTCTATTTGTACTTGAGCTAAAAAAAAGGGTGGGTGAGGCTCCAATAGAAAAACACATGTACAAATTACAGTATCAGTCAGAATTCAGTAGTAAATTGCTTGGGTCAAAATTGGTCAACCAAATGTAATCAAAGCACAAACATAGTCCAGAAGACGTGGGATTTTGTTTGCTTCACTTTTAATAAAAGTCACAGGAACCTTTACTTTTTTTGCTTGTTTTTTCTTGACAATTTAAAAGTACAATTTGTAAGGTAAGGTCATAAGTTTGGTTTCAGATGTCGAAAAAGTGAACAGGTATGGCCACAGAATGTGAAGAGAGGGGAAAGTTAGCTTTTTCACAAGCTTTTGTGGAGTTTAGTCTAACAAGTAAACAACCCAAAGTCAAAAATTGCAATAAAGTAAATATTCTTGCAACCATTTTGCTTTTTAAACAGGAAATATACAAACTTGATTTGTCTTTTGACTGTCACCCAAAGTAAAAACTAAGTGCACATGGTAAGACATGAAGATGTTTCATCTCTACATGTTATTCTTACTGAAGATGGCTTCCTGTACTTATTGCATACTGACATTTCAAAAGTCATACCGTCATTCCTTGTCACAGCCCTGTCGTCAAACTGGCCTCCACCAATCAGAGAGTGTTAGTTTCGAGTTTAGCGTGGTGCCTGGTTGAGCTGAGCCCTGCCACCTCTGGAGACTAGATCGCAATCTAGGCAGATTTTAGTAAGCAGCAGGGTTTGCTCCACTGCTCAGCAAGCTAACATTCAATATAGCTACAAGAAAAGATAATTTTGCTAAGGACGTTACATTTTCACTTCTGTTTTGTTTTGTC
>KV751335.1:3672760-3704173 GCA_001698575.1 Mola mola
TCCTCCTGTGGGTGGTGGGCCCACATGAGGACGGACCCATGTTTCCTTTTCGGGCTGAGCCCGACCGGACCCCATGGAAAAAGGCCCGGCCACCAGGCGCTCGCCTACGGACCCCTTCCCCAGGCCTGGCTCCAGGGCGGGGTCCCGGTATCCCTCCGGGCAGGGTACACAAGTCCTTGTTATTATTCACCATTATAGAAGTCTTCGAACCGCACTTTGTCTGGCCCCTCACCTAAGACCAATTTGCCTTGGGTGACCCTACCAGGGGCAAACAGCCCCCGACAACATAGCTCCTAGGATCATTAGGGCACCCAAACCCCTCCACCACGGTAAGGTGGCGGTTCCAGGAGGGGGCCTTCATTCTTCTTTACTTTAAAATTGTTGTGCAGCAATGTTGTGCATTGGTCACATGTTACAATTGAAAGCAGTCACAGATGTGACACTCATGTGACTGGAGTGTTCTGCTATCTCATTGTGAATTAGCCTTTCAGCTAAATGTGTTATACCAAGTGTAACTTAATAAGTGACTGCAACCACTAGATGGACTGCCGCACTCAGGGTTGAAATAAAACCAGTTGTCACAGCTGGTTCTAGTGCTGCTGGAAGATAGGAGTAAATTTGGTCTATTTCCCTGTAATTTCAGAGAATACTCATCCTGGTATGTGTTGGAAATGGGCTCTGATAGGTTTTTATCTGTTTTAAAGAGGTAGAAACTGAATGGGTGTCACTGTTTAGAAGTGAGTGATGACATTGGAAAAAAATACTTAAATGCATGCCTGAGTTTCACTAAATAAGACCCTAAGCACAAAAAATTTGCATCAATTAGCACCTCACATGCTTAATACATAAGTTAAGATAGAAGCTGGCTTTCATAAATGTGTTTTATCGAATGAATCAACCATCACAAAAAATAGACAAATGTGCTATTGCTTTGAAAATAGGGTGGGTGAAATCCTCCATATCAGAGGGAGTCATTGCATTGTGGTTCAGATTGATAAATACCATATAATGCAACCAGGACATGATTCCAGAGAGTCACCTTTGTAGCTCATTATTCACATTCTTCCTTCATTTTCACCTTGCTACTCCACCTTTATATCAAAGAAAAAATACCCCCCCAACCTTTTTTTAATTTTTTTTAGTCCTTTACCTCTGTATGTTGAATATGTTGACTTGCACAAAATAGAGATAGCCAGATGGCGGAATAGTAGAAAAATCAAAATGATCTCATAGTGTATGTTTCCATAATGCCCACCACTGTCAAAAAGTAAAAATACGACTCTAGAGCCACGAGTCTCCAGCCATGCGAGCAGCTCTATAAGTTAATACTTAGCCCTTGTCAACATGGGAAAATCTATTAAAATCTAAAACCTTGACCATGCAAGTGCTGTTAAAAAGCAAGCACTAACTTTGTAGGAATGAATTTTACCATTCTGATGCATCAACTCATGAACAACCTAGAAAAAGCTCATTCTCTTCTTCCTGGGAATTAATGTCTGGTTCAGACATGGATGAATTACTCCACTATTACTTACCACTGTGGTAAGAAGATGACGGAGCAGGTAAACTCCGGCTGCAGGCAAGATTCCGAGCGGAGAAGGGTTAAAGTAGCACATTCACAGATTCCCACAACCTCGTAGACTATGCAAAGGTGTAAAATCACACGTAACCATGATGGGATTTATTTTCCTAAAAAAACCCAAAAACAACTAAATATTTAATTTTACTAAGCAGAAATTAGTTTTTAGGGGTTTAACCAATGGCTGGCACAGGACTTGTCGAGAGTTAGTAGTTAAAAGTTATCAGCTCTGGTGTATAGCCAACAAGAATGTGATGATTAACATCAGGAGAATAACTGTGTGCGTATGTGTCCAGTTCGTAACACAGACATCGCAATGCTTTGAGCCAAATGCCAATTTTAACATGGCAAAATAACGCGCTTGCAATGACAAAATGCTAAAATAAAATGCTAATGCTTGTTCGATAAACAATATTATAAACCATCAGAGATTAGCATATTTGTATGCTAACATTTTAAACATTTGTTTAACAAAAAGTGCAACTGAGGCTAATGGGAATATGTGTTCAGGTGTAAGTCATGAATCAAAGCATGAGGACTAGAAGTACGGGACAGGTGATCAACAAAGTTATTGTAATTAACTGTTTTCCTACTAATTTCAACCTCAAGGTGTTGATAGATTGTATGTTGAAGGATCAAGTCAGAGGCCTTTTAATTAATCCAGGACAAAATTGTGTAGTAGATGTTGAGATATTTCAGAGGATAAGTAATGAAACCTGCTTATTAGTGCTACATGAAAAGTCAGAATCACTAAAATCATAGGATTTATCGTTTCGGCTCTAATCTAGTGGGCACCCCAGTCCTTTGAAGATGCGCAGGACGAGAGAGAAAAGATTAGATTTTTACAGCAAAACAAAATCGGTTAATTAAAGTAATTTGAATAAATTTTCTTCACCCTTTCACTTCTCATTTAGCAGAGGCACGTGTAGATGAGAAAGCAGATAAAGTAAAAAGGTTAATGGAGTGGACTTTTTTTTTTTTTTTTGCTGGTACAAAGCCAGATCCCACTGAGAAATCAGTTAGTATTCAGCTTTTCAGACTGCAGTGAAAAGATGCTAAAGATATAAAGACAAGAAGATGGCGCCATGATACCCTCCAGACTGATACGATGCCAATACCATTAAAATTGACCAGGGTCTGAGAGTTTTCGTGAATGTAATTTTAGTGATCAGATTAGGAGGATTCCCGGATGCTGATTGTTGTTTGACTTGTCTCCTTAATGAAGACGAAAAAGAGTCTCATTGCCTAAACAACAAAACAGAGGTTGATTTTAACCGTGTGATGAAGGTCACATTTTCAATAGCACTCTGATTAATTTTGTTAATCAAGGTCAGCAGTATCCTTCAAGTGCAGTCAGCTCTATTTATGCTGAAGCCACCAAAGCAGTTTGTGAGAATCCTCAGAAATTTCGGACACATAATGAATCGGTGATGAAAATGAAATGAGTTTTCACATTGAGGGTGTAATTTCAGATTATCTTTCCACAGTGTCGTTATGACAGGTGACGGGTATTTTTCTTGCCACTTTATTCCTGTGTGTGTGCTTAGTGTTATTGACATGTTTACACCTGTCAAAAATACATCCCATTCTCTGACAGGCAGCAGAAGACCTTGAAAATGCTTGCTTTCATGGACAGATGGGCCAAGAAACACAGTTTTTAGATTTAAAGCGTGGATATCGGTATAGCCACAGGCAATTTATTAACCGAAAATTACTTGATTTGACTGTCTCTGTCAAATCATTAGGGAGAGCCATACGTTTTATTTTAAGTGATATTGTAAGTTACAACAGCAGATTGGAGAATTCAAAGATGGAGAGCGGTGCTACATTTTTGGTTTTTCTCTATTATAGCTCACCTCACCTTCCTTTCATTAGGTGGATATTTACATGCTTGCTCTGTGGCACATCATTTATCAAGCATGTTTTCACAAAGTGCTTTTACACCGCCACTCTACCCAGCGCAAACAAATTGCTCTTTCTGTATTCTCCTTTATGTTGGTGACACTGTTGCCAGTAATTGCCGTACAAATGTAATATTCATCTTAAAGGAACAGCCTAAAATAGTGTTCGTTCCTTTCAAATTACTGTGGTTTTGATTTGATTATTCTCAGCAAAATATTAACTTAGCTCTGATTGAGGATTATTCTGCTGCCTTGAACCATGTTTCCTGCTGCTACATAGTTAATGCTGCTGTATTCCTTGGAGTCTGATGTAAATTCAGCTTTGTGAGGCGTACTGTCAGTGCAGTTGTGATGCCTTATGTAGGCCAGTTCTTCAGCATTAACCGCTTGCCCCTGTGATGAGTGATTTCATTTTGCGTGGGAACTGCAGTTTTATTATTCATAGTCCAACAGCGATTGGAGTTGCGGTGCATTAAAGCGTGACGTTGTCATTTCCCTAACTCTCCGCAGTGTTATTCGCATTTCCCCAAATTGGAATTAAACCCAACATTTGATGCTGGCCCTAATTGTTTTTTGTCGTGCAGCCACCACGCTCCTGTTAAGCCTCGTCTCTCTGAATGTACGTCTTTGAATTGGTTGAAATTCGGTTTTAGCGCCTCGATTTACTGGAGTAGAGGGTGTTTTTTTCTTTTTCAGCGTGCCAGATAAAGATTCACGAGTCTTTCTGTCTTAGTGTGATAACAGCAGTTGGATTTCTAACCCAATATTTAATGCATACTGGTCTCTAAAATTTTCAACTGGTTCCAAAATTAATTTGAAATGAAATCTTATTTTTTTCTGCAATGAGGTAGCTGAACACATTAGGTGAGTAGCGTGAAATTGACCTCTGAAGAGATGAGGTGTGTGTGTGAGTTGCATTGCGAAGACCGCTATGGAGGAACTTCAAAGTAAATGGATTCTGTTTGGGACTCTTTCTGCAGTATGCGTATCACCTTAATGCCCTTACAAACATTGCCTCACGGTGGTTGCACTTTAACGGCTGCTAGATAATCAGCAGGCCAGATGGAATCACAACTTTTCTTGCGAGCACTTTCTCTCTGTGTGCTGCTCTAAAAGCAGCGTGAGGTCCCATATATCTTTTCAGTACTGTCTCCTCTGTTGATCTAATTGGATACCCTCTGTTGCCTACAATGAATCATTGCAGGGCCTCTTCTCTACCCTCAAGTACATATTTTCATTCAATGCAGGATTCCCTTTAATCAAAAGGCTCAACCTTAAAACTTGTATTTGTCCCTTGGCTCCAGTCATTTATCCCCCACCCCCTTTTTTTTTTTTTTTTTTTTTTTTTTTTTTTTTTTTTTTTTTTTGCAGCTTTGTCAGTATCTCTTTTATTCCAGCAGAGGATTATAGGCGTGCTTTTATGTGTTCTGTCTCTTCAGAGAGAGGCCAGGAGTTCAGGCCATTCTCCACACTCTGCTAATTGACTCTTAATTTGGTAAATGCATTTTAAGGTGGAATCAAAAAGCTGACCCGCCTTTTAGTTCATACAGTATATGGGGATAGCACCTGCACTCCTCCTCCATGTATTATTATTGTTAATCCCTCCCGTCCTTGACATCTGACTTCTACTGATGCAGAGGAAGCTCTGCTGCAGCACAGACCGTAAAGTGATGGCAGAGGTGAGGCGATGGAGGCGTTGGGCATGCACACCATGATTTTTTCTTCGTTTTCGGGGGGTTTTTTTTTGTTTATTTTTGAGAGAGAAGCTTAAATCCTGCCAGTATTCATGATCTTCAACGTGGCAGGAATCTCACTCCGTTGCTGATCTGTACCGGAAACACCTCCAGAAAAAGCAGCTCTCGCTGAGCTGATTGAGGGTTAAGAATGTTTTTAGTTATACACACGGCAGAATGGAAAAGCGCTGAGTTTTGCCTGCAGGCATCGATATTGAATCAAGTGTATGTTGTTTTAATGAGCTGCGTAAGTCATTTGCTGCAGTCATGTCTTTTTTTTTAAAGAATAATTTGTTTTTCTTGTATTTTCAGTGGATGGACTCTGGGTTGATTTGGAGGTAGAGTTAAGAATTTCCAGAGATGTCAAAGATCTCCAAAGCAGCCAAGGCTGTTAAGAAATTGGATGCCAGCAATGTAATCCGGGCTATAGTGAGGTCAGGACAAGCGGCCCCTGGACCCCCACTAGGCCCCATCCTGGGACAGGTAAAATTACTTTCTTGTTCCATCTGTTCCCTCTGACTAATCAGCACTATTAACTTATTTGCAGGTGCAGCGCTTCATTTTATTAACTGACCTTCTGCAGGCAGCGCTCATTAACTGTGAGACAACCTGATCCCTCCCTATTTTCTCACTGCAAATCAGACAGTTGTCTCTTTCTCCACACCTCATCGCACATTCCCTCCACTCCCAACTCCACCATATCCTCCCATAGCCTCATTCAAATTCCTTGTCTTATTCTAGTCAAACAGCTCCATTGTGCAGTTAGGTGCCATGCTTTGACTCAGTCTGCAACTGTTTTCTCACAGTTTCTAATGTCTCAAACAGCAGCAGCTTTCTGAGCACATTAGCCTCACTCTTTACGAGCCAGCTGATGAAGTTTCATCAAAGCTGTCTTAAGCTTGTCTTAAATACTTGTTTACTTCTATCTGCGTTGTGTTGTTCTGGAGAAATGGCTTAGTTTTGTTTTGTTTGTTTTTTTTATTGCTCAGGCACGGCAACTACAGCTTTTTTACCACTGATGCCAATTTTAAATAGAAAAATTCAGGTACTGGCCACTACAATCATTTAATAAATCAGCAGTCCGCAAACATTGAGCAATGAACAAAGAGCATTCTGTGTGGATAACAGAAACTTAGGCAGGGTTGTTTGTTGCTTTAAGTAAAATCATTGTGATGCTGATGGCTCTATTTATACAGCTGGTCTTTGTTGATCACATTCGTTTTTGAATTGTTAAATCCGTATAGTAAAATTGTTGTAAAAGCCCACCATAAAGACATAGTTTGCTATCTCTTTAACAGCCGTTCAGCTGTTTAAAGTGTAATTGTTATTTTTACAAGATCGAATGAAAGCAAGCCTGTTGCTCTTTTCGTACATACAAATGAGATGCAGTTGGCGTCTTTGATAGACAGTGCTCATCAGCCTTGGATGCTGTTTTACATTTGGAGACCAGATCAATTCTCACAGTTCATCCTTTTGGTGACTTAATGGCGACACTCAGAGAGCTAAAAGGAGAAATGACCAAAACTGGCATGATTCATACTTTCGGGGGGTGGGCGTGGCGTGGCGCAAGCGTCGGAAGGGAGTTTAATGATGTGAAAATATCACATTTCTCTAATTTGACATAAACAGTAACAGTGCCATTACTTTGTTTTAAGGAAATTATACACTCTGCTGTCAGCAGCTGCAAAACAAACTTTAACCTAAAATGTTGTCATTACTGGAAAACTGAACCTCCTAATAGAATGGATCCTCATGAAGCTCAAAAAATTCAATTATTGTTGAAAAGTTCCTTTCTTTTCATAATTTAATTCATAAAGTTAAACTTCCATATATTCTAGATTAATTACACGTGGAGTGAAGTGTAGTGGGCCTTTTTTTTTCTTTTTAAGCCTCCATACCAGAGACAGCCAGGGCCGGAGGCATGATGTTCTGGGGTCATCCATCTGTCAGGTTCATGTACGTACCTACGTCCGGGTCATTTTTGTGAATGTGATATCTCAAATATGCTTCAAGGGATTTTCCTTTAACTTCGCACAAATGTCTACTGTAAGTCAGAGATGAACTGATTAGATTTTGGAGATCACAGGACAAAGAAAAAGGTCACTGTGACCCTGAAATTGTGTCAACACCATATCTGAAGACTGCATTGAGGGTTTTTTGTCAAATTTTTCATAAACCTACATTTGGACTCCAGGGTGACTAATTTTGGAGGTCAAAGGTCACTGCAGACTTTGTGAGTCTAGTTGGATTTTAAGCCAGTGTAAAAGGGGTATTAGAAACAACAGCCTGGTCTTTACCTTCCCAAACAGGCTCTTGTTATAAATTCAGTCAAACTTTTTTGCTGATATGCACCTACTAGTTATATTACTCAGTATTCTTTACTTTTCTCCCAAAATACCAACAAAACAACAAGAATTCCTGTTCCTATGAAAATCTCCCCCAACCCGGTTTTTTGCAAATATTCATGTTCAGACCTGATTTTAAACACATTTTGATATATGATGTGCACAATATAAAATTCACATGTTTGTTGTACAAATTTTTAAACAATTGACTTGCTGATTGTTTTCTTCATTTCAGAGCCCAAGTGTACACAATGATCTTTTAAAATTGGCCTGTTTTGCCACAATGCCAAAATATTCAGTTTTTAAAGTAAGATGAAAACCTGAAAATGATCACATTTTAAAAGCTGGAACTTCACATCATTTCGTGTCTGTGCATGTATAAATGACCTGTTAATCAATTATTGAAATAGCTGACGCTTACTTTTTTGTCGAGCAGTTATTCAATTAATCCTTTTATCAGCACTATCACAAATCCATTATTTTTTTTACTTTTAATCATTGACAAAGTCAACCTCTCCCACCTTTCCAGCTCAGTGCTCCTTTTCATTTAAATGCTGACAAACTCACAGATTACTATCACCGATTCTGCAGCTCTCCACGTTTCTTTCACCTCACTGTTTTACTTTCCACTCTCACTGTTCACGTAGTGTTGTTTTTCACCTGCAGCAGGCAGCTGGTTTCAGCAAAAAAGCTCTAATAAACTCATGGTACACTACCTGCTCTGCACCAAACTGCAGACAGACACATTTATGGAATAGCTGGTGAATATAGTGGAGCATTTAGCTAAAGAGCAAAAAACAGCGTTTAAGGGAGAGTGAATATTACACTTGCATTCATCAGGTGTCCAGACGCTCGAATACTAGTGAATGATGTTTTGTAACGCAGTTCCATAATTGGGCCACATTTTGCGTACAAGTCTGTAGATCAGCTTGGAAAATGACACATTAACAAAAGAACTCTTGTTCACATGCAGAGAGTGTCATACAGACAGTAGTCAGAGCCTTTGAAATGATGTTTGACATTGACTTTCATGAGGATTGTAACGGTTCCTACATTTGGCAAACATCCAGACATTTTTATCCAATAAAAAAGAGCAGGATACACAGCTTTCATCTCATCCCACTTCACCGTCGTTATTCCTGCTCAGACGTACAGCAGCCAAGCTTTTTAACTCCTGCCAACTGTATAGATGGTAATGAGCCCATTTTACCCTCTCTGCCCTGTTTACCAGATACATGTGTAATGGATTTTAAGATATTTTTCTGATCACATATAAGGCTCAGCTAAATCTTCCTCTCTGTCAGCTTCACTTGATATCTCTGAGCAGAGATTTAAGTAGCTCGCTCTGTCACTCAGCTACAGCGGCTTACAAAAGTATTCATACCCCTTGAACATTTCCACATTTTGTCACGTTATGACCACAAACATAAATATATTTATTGGAATTGTATGTGAAAGACCAACACAAAGTGGCACATAATTGTGGAGTACAAAGAAAGTTATACATGATTTTAATTTTTTTTACAGATAGAAAACTGAAAAGGGCAGTGTGCAAAAGTATTCAGCCCCCCTGAGTCAATACTTTGTGGAACCGCCTTTTGCTACAATTAAAGCTCTTTTGGGGTATGTCTCTACCAGCTTTACACATCTAGAGACTGAAATTTTTGCCCATTCCACTTTGCAAAACAGCTCAAGCTCAGTCAGATTAGATGGAGAGCGTTTGTGAACGGCAGTTTTCACATCTTGCCACAGATTCTTGATTGGATTTCGGTCTGGACTTTGACTGGGCCATTCTAACACATGAATATGTTTTATTTTAAACCATTCCATTGTAGCCCTGGCTTTATGTTTAGGGTCGTTGTCCTGCTGGAAGGTGAACCTCCGCCCCAGTCTCAAGTCTTTTGCAGACTCCAACAGGTTTTTTTCCAAGATTGCCCTGTATTTGGCTCCATCCATCGTCCCATCAACCCTGACCATCTTCCCTGTGCCTGCTGAAGAGAAGCACCCCCAGAGCATGATGCTGCCACCACCATGTTTGACAGTGGGGATGGTGTGTTCAGAGTGATGTGCAGTGTTAGTTTTCCGTCACACATAGCATTTTGCATTTAGGCCAAAATGTTCAATTTTGGTCTCATCTGACCAGAGCACCTTCTTCCACATGACCAATAGTTGTCCTGTGGACAGATTCCCCCACCTGAGCTGTGGATCTCTGCAGTTCGTCCAGAGTCACCACGGGGCTCTTGGCTGCATCTCTGATCAGTGCTCTCCTTGTTCGGCCTGTAAGTTTAGGCGGACGGCCGTATCTTGGTACGTTTGCAGTTGTGCTATACTCTTTCCATTTTCGGATGATGGATTGAACAGTGCTCCATGAGAAGTTCAAAGCTTGGGAAATCTTTTTATAGCCTAATCCTGCTTTAAACTTCTCCACAACTTTATCCCTGACCTGCCTGGTGTGTTCCTTGGACTTCATGATGCTGTTTGCTCCCCAATATTCTCTTAACAAACCTCTGAGGCCGTCACAGAACAGCTGTATTTATACTGATATTAGATTACACACAAGGTGACTCTATTTAGTCATTAGGTGAACATTCGATCATTCAGCAATCATCAGGCAACTTATGAAGGCAATTGGTTGCACTCAGAAAAAAGGGGGGTGAATACTTTTGCACACTGCACTTTTCAGTTTTCTATCTGTAAAAAAAATTTAAATCATGTATAACTTTCTTTGTACTCCACAATTGTGTGCCACTTTGTGTTGGTCTTTCACATAAAATTCCAATAAAATATATTTATGTTTGTGGTCATAACGTGAAAAAATGTGGAAATGTTCAAGGGGTATGAATACTTTTGCAAGCCACTGTATATATTTAAAAAAAATATTTTTTTTGACATGGTAACATATCCTGCCTCCCAAACTTGAGTACTGTACAGGGCAAAAAATATGTTTGCACCATATTTATTTGTCAGAGGCATCCAATAGTCATACCTAAAAGCTGCAAACATAAATCTTGGAACAATCCCTGGTGTCTCTGAAGTCATGTAAAGCATCTCACGCTGACATGAGTGACACTCTGTCAGCATCAGTTGTGCTATTTTTGGGTGTTCCTTACCCAACAAACACTGTTTCCACTCCTAGAGATGCTGTCGTTAGAA
Source organism: Mola mola (assembly GCA_001698575.1). Classification (NCBI taxonomy): domain Eukaryota; kingdom Metazoa; phylum Chordata; class Actinopteri; order Tetraodontiformes; family Molidae; genus Mola; species Mola mola. Next base: position 3,683,472 of record KV751335.1, read on the forward strand.
TATGATCATTTTGAAGAGTTGGAAGTGTTACAGTTTAAGATAGCACCCAGAGTCTGTGTCTGTCAGTCTTTCCTACCTGTTTTTCTTTGTTTGGTTCATTTCACCTCAAGCAACATCTGCCCAGTTTAAATATTTTGTTTCAGCCAGAAGCATATTAAATTATGGATGGGTGACTTCAATGAAATTGTTTTAAATTCCATTTATAAAGGTTTGTGATATATAAGCAGTTCATTTGGAAAAATATACCACTATTGTCTTTTTTTTCACTTATAATAATTTAAACTGCAACTGTTTGTATTATCAGCTGATTTTCAATTACTCTGTTATTCATTTAGACTATAAATTGTCAGAAAATGGTGACAAATAGCCACTGTAAATTCCCCATAGCAGCCTTTTTAAATTGCATTATCAGTCAGACAGTTGATTAGATTGCCTGAAAACTGACTCAAACTGTGATTTTAAAACATATTCCTTATCAGTTGTCCAAGACAATCAACATTTATTTGGAACAGAACTTTTCTACACTGCTGCATTGTTTTAAAAATCTGAGCATTATTTCCACTTCTGTTTTGATAAGTTGTAAATTAGATGGTTTGTCAATTAATTTTGTTTACTTTTTAAAAATGATCAGTTTTTTACTATTTGACCTTAGCTGAGCTGTGGCAGTACCATTCCAGTGCACATTAGTTAACATACAACTTAACAAGCACATCAGCGCTCCAATGGCCAAGTTCAGTGCGGATTCTGCCTTCAGTTTAGTGCTGTGTCCAGTCGACACACTTCACTGTTCAAGCTCGTCCACATGAGCGCTGTACATAAGATTCATTGCATATTGTTGGAGTTTTTATGCGTCTATGCCAGCGTTGTCATGTTGTCCATCCATCTCATTCTTTAATGAATTAATTCCTGACGTAAACTTTCTATTTGACTCAGGGATGGTATGATTAGGTTAAGGTGGGCAGACGTCAAGGAACCTGACCTTACAGCAGTCCCCTGCTTGTGAACATGATATCTCAGGAAGGCTTAGAGCAGTGATACATTTCTTGATGTGACACCTTTTTTTGATTAAAGAAAGAAATGAATAAAAATTTCAGAAAACCAACTTCCCAAATTGATATGAGTCCAGATTTATAGAATTCATTTTGATATTTCCTCACTAATCCCTGCTTGGAGTGTTTATTTGTATATTGTTGTCTCATACATCACCTTTTAATTTCAAACCAGTTGGCAGTACCCGTCTCTGTGGTTCAATAGGTGATGCTCCGAGTCACCTCAAAAGATGAACTGGTCGGATTTTGGTCAGTTTGTTAAAGTCTAAACTTGAATTTTAAACAAACTGTGCTGTGTGTAGAACTTACTGTATGTGCTGCTTGGCTGAGGTTTCAGAATTCAGTGCTTCTTTGCAGCAACACACACAAGCTCTTTTATTTTGTTGATATTGAGTTTCAGGTGATTGTCATTGCATCAGGTGACCACGCTTTCTGTTAGTCATGACATACATGAGTCTGGAGAGATTGACGGATGTATCACAACTGAGCTTCTGCTCTGCTGGTCTAATAAGAATAATAAAACTTAGAGGCGCTGGAACCAGAAGCTTTTAGGCATTAGGCATGCAGTTTTAATTGTTTTCCTTCAGGCAACTGATTAATCAATGAAATGCTTGAACTCTAATTCATTCATTTATTTTTAATCATCATTAAATTGACCGGTACATAGCTCCTGTTATAACCTGATGTCACCATGACATCTGAGCCCGGCGTTGGCACATGTTTCTCTAGTGTTGCATTGAATATGTGAGTCTCAGAGTCTTTTGCATCATTTCTTTCTCGGACAATATACTTTGAAGTGCTCTCTAGAAGCCGTGCTGCTGATGGTGTGTGCTGTGATGAATGATTTAGACAACTGTCAGTTAAATGTGGCTCTTTCTGCCAGACAAGCTGGGTGTAAGCTCCAAGGCATATCCTAGCTGTTGCCGTGTCAAGGGTAATGAGGTGAGATGGGTTGTAAGCAAGTGCTCAACCAAGCAAAACAAAGCCATATGTTTGTCTAAAGGTACCTCCTTTTGGACTGCTGCAATGGCAGTTTTGTCGAGGCGACATGTTGCGTGTGTTCTGTCCCAGCTCCCTTTCCGTATCAAGCCCACAATGTGTGAAGCAAACAGTAAATAAATGGCATTCAGCAGCAACTTAGCTTTAGGCAGTGGCCTCGGCCCTTTAATCTTAGCCAGCCTCTTCTCCTCGGTTTTTTCCTCGTCTCTGACTAACCACCTTTGACAATCGAAGTGCAGATAGGTAGGCTGGCTGTCGGCTGCGGGGCAAATTTAAACAAACGAGAGGAATTAAAGAAGGAGCGGGAGCCAAAAAAGGAAAACTGACAGCTTTGGTACAGGAGAATAATTACAGACTAGAGTGAAATTATCACAGGCGAATGGAAGGGGAAGAATAGAGAGCACCAGGGAGAGCAGCAAAAAGAAGGAATAAAAGAGGAGAGCAGCTCGTGCAATTTTCTTCAGAAGCAGGCTATGAGAGTCAATGGGAGCTGAGAGAAATAGCTGAGCATTGTATATAAAGCCTAACAGGTGTAACAAAGTCTAGGAAGTAGTCATTTGCAGAGGCTGCTGCCTATGCAATTGCTGCTTTTAGTATAATAGAAATATACCCAAAAGACAGCACATCCAAAATGCATGTGTTTGAAATGTAGAGTGAGCAGGGAGGAGGAGATGAAAGAAACGGAGTGAGTGAGAGTTGAAAGCCGTCTACTACACTCCCTCTGTTTTTTCCTCAAAATCTCTCTTAAAAAAGAGAAATTCCAAACTGAAACTACCAGGGAATTTCATTTTGTGGCTGGGTGTATACATTTGTCATAATACGTGCTGTGAATATAGCCTGTAAATTAGGCATAAAGCAGTGGGAATGAGCACTTCCATTTTGACATGTAGCCTCATTTGGGAGCTCACAGGAGAGGCTGGCAGGTGCATTTTCATCCACTCTGAGCAAAAGAGCCATTTTTTTCTCTAAAAACATCACATGCACATACTATAATTCTTGACATGCACACACCCCCCTATGATGTCAAGACCCCTCTCTCTGTCTCTCTCAACATTAGAGGCAGACAACATGACAGCGCACTCAAGGATTACTGTGAGAGGATCTGAGCCGATGGAGCCACTGGCATAATTGTGATAAATGATGGCCTTTTGTCAGTGTGCCACTCCATGAAGCAAAGAGCTTTCTTATTTTTGCCTGACTATGTGGGGTGTGAGGGCAGCTTCTATTCACTTCATCAATTTCAGTATAAGCAAAACATAAAAACACACAATTTCTGAGCCTGCGGAACAGGACTTGATTTACTTTAATATAGTGGAGGCTTTGAAAACACGAGGCAGTTATTTAGCACAAAGGCCTTTTGGCCTTGGATAATTTGGACTGATTCCTCCTGTTTTAAATTCCTGATTCATGGGCGACAGGCTGCCAATAACTCTCCTCCGTAAAAGCCAATGAAATGTCAACAACAGTCAAATATGAAACACTTTATTCTTTTCCACTCTGTCCAGGATGTGGAGCTGATAACAGCTATGGAATAACAGTACATGGTAATATGTCCTAAGTCCCACATGCTACACACAATGTGTATGCCTCCTGATGACCCAGAAGCGTGTAACTTCATGAGGAAACAAGGCACTTGACTACTGTACACCCTTGACAACTGCTGCTCCAACCCATAATCCCATGATGCCTGATACCCAAGCCACAAAACCAACATCTTAACAAAACAATGAATGAAAGGCTCCGTCCATAATTCAAATGGAATTAAAAGTTTCTTTCATCTGAAGTGTAAAAAGGGATTTGAGGATTGGACAGGCGGCTAGAAAGTTTTTTTTCTGCTTTTTCTTTTTGAAAATGACTGAGAATTTGAGTACAGACAACAGTAGACTGAAAAACATGGATTTTGAATGTGTTCTAAAACTGTAAAGGGATTACTTACATTGGTACTATGTCTTTGTAAACAGTGTACTAAAATAGACCTGTAGTGTAGTTTGTCTTGCAACAGGATTAAGATGATGCAAAATACTTATAGCTCACCACTGAAAAATGTTGCACAGAAGCTGTCATTCATAGACAGTTTGGCATCTTGAGTTACGCACATTTTGTTGTGCCAAAAGCACAACTAGAAGATTTTAACATCAACAGAAAAAGTGTCTAAAGATCTAAAAAAAGCTATAGTTCAAATTCTGCATTTAATTCAAATGAGAGACAAAAATCTCAAGTTTAGCAGTGCCAGGACCATGCGGCCCATGAGTCTGCAGGTTTTCACAGCAACAAAAAAAACCCACAGTGAGTGATTTCACTGATTAATGTATCCTGCCAGACACCTAAGTAATATGAGTCTGTACTTCCCTTTGGTTTGTCTGGCACCACATCACTTAGTTTAGGGATCCTCCAAGGGGTTGCAGTAATAAATCTGGGAGGTAATGACATAAAAGATGGTTGTGATAGGAGAAAACTGAATAGGGGTTTGCGACACAACATCACCAACTTCCAAGTTGCATGGAGAATGAAACTAGTTAAAAAATAAAAGCTCCAGCAAGAGTTGCCAAAATGCACTGATCTAACAAACTTGTTCTTTATTCTACAATTGTTGCTGGAGGCTTGTGACCTCTAAAAGGAGAAAACATTTTTAAACTTTTATGATGTCGTGACTCTTCTCAAATGGTTATTACTTTTTTTTTTTTTTTTTTCTTTGTCTGTAGTTTTTCATCTTGAGATAGATAGATTTTGTTGTAAAGAGTCTCAAATCCAAACATATTTGATTCACTGGGAGAGACTTGATACTGAAAAACTGCGGCACTGTGTAGAATGTGATTTTTACCATTAGATGGCTTTTGCATCATGTCTCTATGGCACCAATGGGATAAATAAATAAGTACTCGTCTGTATTTAACGTTTCTCTGAAGGTTCCCTCTGAAGGGTCAAAGGAGAATGTACACTAACGGTCACAATCTGTACTGCGTCTTGGCATTTAATGTTAGAACAGTTTTAATCTAATTTTATGTCCAAAACAATATGAACTGAAACTCAGACATGAGTGTAACAAGATTTCAAGCTGTGTGATTGCAACAAATTCAATACATTTTTGGCATTTTGGGCAGTTGTGCTCTTATTACAGAGGGGAATTAACAATACTTGACTTCCAACATAGATTTTTTTTGAATATTCTTTGCAGTTTGGTAGATGTGTTCTCAGTGTTCAGTTCAGCAATACACATCAAATCATACAAATCACAGTAATGCAGTTGTGCTTAGCACAACAAAATGTGCAGAAAGCCGAGCTTGCCAAATGTATTTCCACATCATACCCATCACCGATGTACCGAATTCAATTACAAAATGTCACTTAAGATATGATCCTGGGTTTTCTCATCCAACTTGTGGATGTGGGCACATGCTTTTGTGCATGCATGCATGTTCAAAGTCACTCTTTAGAGTTCATGGGAGATGAAAGAGGGCCTTAAAGGGGTCTCTGTGGGCTCCAGGCTGACGTGAGAGAGAGTGTGGCTTTGGGAGCAAGACATTGTCTGATAATGAGAGGGAGGAGCTTTCCCCTGGGCCTGACCCTCTTCGTGCCCTGAACTTTGGCTCGGCAGCGTCGAGTCTCCCATTTCTGCTGCAGCTGCAGTCCCAGCTTCTGCAGCGCTGCGCTCCTGTTTATGTCTGTCCCAGGCTGAGCTCAGCTTCACAGCCAAGGCCAGCAGATTCTTCCCCAGGAACACAGTGGACACTCGAGAGTCCTTGTACCACAGCATGCCCGTGCCCCTCAGGGCCAGGGTGAAGATATTGATAGTGACCAAGCTGAGCCAAGGGTACAAAGCCTCCTTACGTGGCCCACTCTGTCCCGGCAGGCCAGTGGACCCCAACTCTGTAAGGGCCACACAGGGCAACAGCAGCAGGAGTGCATAACAGTAAAAGAAGACCAGGCCCTCAGCCCAGATGGGCAGCCTCTGCTCAACGGCCCCTCCAGCGCCTGCTGCAGCCCCTCCTTGGGCTTCCCATAGCCCTGCTTGCAGGTCCAGCACATCCAGCAGGTCCACAACCACCCACAGTAGCCGGCCCTGCACCTCCTGCTTCCTGCGCTGTGGAGTCATGTGGTCAGCCCCCGTCAGGATAAGAAACAGGGAAGGCAGGCAGATGGACAGCAGGAGTGTCAGGGTGTTTCTGGCCAGTGGGTCAGGCGGCCGGCGTTCTTCCCTGTAGTTGTGGCAGACAAAGAAGAGCTTGAGCTGGAGCAGGGAGAGGAAGAGGAACCAGAGGGCGTTGGCGAAACCGCGACGTGGCGAACATGCCTCTGACACCACACCCGCCGACACAAAGCGGAGCGCAAGCAGGAAGCCAACATCACCGAGCAACACTGCTGTATACTGCCACACACTAGGTCCCGGAAGACCATGAGCTCCCAGCATGCTCTGCTCCAGCAGGTAGAGGTCCACCACTGCCATCGTGCTCACCGTGACCAGTGTTGATACGCACACCTGGGGCGTGGGCACCATGCCTGTCAGAGAGAAAAACACACAGCAGGGGTGAATCCGTTACATCAAATAATTCAAAATCTGTTCACATCGTACTGAGCCATCTGTCCTATATGAAGTTGAGGAATTTCCAGAACAAGAACATGTTTTTGGTTTTTTTTTTCTGAATTAATTCAAACCAAATGTAAAATATTTCTATGCTTGGCGCTGTGGTTTAATACAGAAGCTGCTTGGTGGCAAGTTATGAGCCCCCTTGATCTTTGGCCGGAGCTTCATTTACCCTGGCTGCTCAAGTCGGGAAACTTTTTTTTTTGTTGTTTTTTAAATCTCCTACTTTAGAACTACAAGTCTTTATTTTTCTTGAAAGTCTTAAAATTGCTTCTTAACGATTCTGAGGTTTCCCCCAAGTTTTCTGCTTTTACTTCATTTGTTGTTTCCACTATTGTTTTTCTTTTTTTTTTTGGATTCATCTTATTCATTATTAATTGCATTCAGACGCCTCTAGGTGCCCAGTCAATGCCTTTTCCACGCCTCAATAATATGCCATGTTTATTGTCAGACTGTGCTGCAGTGTCTTTAATAATTGCAAATTCCCCTTTCATTTCAGATGAATATTGATAACTTGCAATTTATTTAGAGATGGTCCTCGTGCGCACACTTTGTTCATCTGGGTGAGAACATGCAGGCAGTGCTAATGTAGCTGCATATGAAGTTTCATTATTTTTATGTCAGAGCCCATACATCAGCCACAGACAGTATAAAACTCAATATTGGCGTTGCATGAGAAACGATAGTTGACTTTACAATATGATCGAACGAGTGCCTTTTTTTTTTTTTAATCATATTTTGCTGTAAAGCACAACACAGAACATTGGACTGATTTTTTCCTGCACAGCGTTGGTTGCGGGTGTTAACCCCTCAACAGGATCAATGCCATTATAATATAAAATCATTACTGGCTCAGATGTGCTGTAATGGCCACAGTCGAGTGTGATCGAGCAAGAGATTGTCAGCACGATTGCGACCTCTTAGAAAAGTCTGCCGGTGTAAAGTGTGTATTGATATCTTTCCGATGGAAGACTCATCGTCACTTCCCTTGCTGGATGACTAACAGGAGCGCTGCCATTTCCTCTGTGCTGCTTGAATCATTGAAGAAGGCTGAGGAGCTCCACCGGGTAAAATAGGGGGTTAGAGATTGTATATGTGCATGTGGAGAAGCAAAATGAGCATATGACTGCGAATGAAAGATTAATAGACCTCTTGGCTGTCTACATGTCTAATAAAGTGTTACTGCCTGGTTGTAATAGTTCAAAAATAAGCTCGGGGGGAGAAGGGGGTGAAAGTGATGAAGGGGAAAAGACTCAAATGAGGTACAAAGTGACTTCCACCCTCTTGCATGAAGACACACAATTCACGAGCCATCTTGGAGTGGATGTATCCTCCCGTATTCCTCACAGACATTATGGTTTGTTATGAAACAGATAAATCACAGAGATGAAGAAAGGAATGATGTTGGCCGATTAATCTGCTTGGAGGCATGGATCATGCCAGCATTCGTAATATCTGTTCCTCGACGCCGTTTGTCTCATCGCACACTACAACTTGATTATCTTTCCACTGCAATTAAAGATCGAGAGGATGTTGAAATTTAAATTTTTATCTTTCTATCTTTTCTGGTGGTAACCTCACTCTTCAGGGAGGGGAAGGGTACGAGAAGTTTGAAGGCACTGTTGCAGCTGGCTTTTCCTCAAGGTCAAGCCTCTTAAGCTGTTCCACCTGCACCTTAAATTCCACCCTGGAAATCTCCCTGTCAACCTGCATTTGTGTTCTGATATCACTGTCAACACTTTGTGATTTATGTTGTCCTGTGTGAAGGACCGGCATGACAGCCCAGGTGTCCGCTCAGCTTATCAGTAACGACCAAATTCATCATTCCCCTCTCTGGGAAGTGACACTGGGGTTGACAAGGTGAGCCAACCTATTGGCTGTCTGTAAGCATGAATAATGACATTTAATAGTGCAGAGGAGATGGGAGTTACATTTTTTCAGCTATAAATGCTTAGTCTGTTGTTTACTGATTTTTTTTTTCCCCCATTTTTTTTTTTTTTAAAGCTTTCAGAAACAGCTGTAACCATTTAAAAAAACATTCTTTCCAACACACGATTACAGTTTGCAGGCTAACAGAGACCAACCAGAGCAAAATTTACTTGTGTACGTCCACACTTTATCTCCACTAGCACGCCTCATAGCGCTCCAAATTACATCAAAGACATGAATCCGCTCCACTTTTCACGGGTGCCACTGGAGCACCAGAGGTATCGGGAATGCATCTATGCCACTATGTGCAAAGTAATTGATAAACAAAGAGCCAGGCAATGTGCAGCCTTTGATAATACACTGCTGAGTAAATCCCCTTCTCAGGCTGAAAGCCTCGTGAGGGAATCATCTGTTGAATTGTCAGGTAGCAGCCAACGTGTTGCCTGCTGCCGTGTTATTTATTTATTTTAGAGAGTTCTCCGGTTTGAAGAACTGAAAGGATCTACTGCCCCAGTATGCAGTGCTGTTGTGCGGCGCCTCGCATCCTCTGGCAATTGGAAATATCTCCATTAAACCGCAGCTCCGCAACACCTGTTTCATAACTGCCCCGTTAACAGCAGGTGTTGTGGGTTTCATCCGTGCATGGCTCGCGGTAAAGTGAATCTGTAGATACCCAAATCATTCGTCTCGCACTTGGGCTCAATCCTTCCGGCTTGATTTACAGCAAGTGATGTTTTCTCCCCCGGATAAGTAGAAGCACTGTTGGTGCCCAATAAAGTCTCTTTTGTGGCCGATGAGCCAGGCGCGGTGTTGAAGTCTTACAGTCCGGGCGGTAGTACATAGCACGGCTCCGGGAGAAGGCTTCTATGGAGGCTCCAAGGGAGAGAAGTCATCGCCACAGCCCCATCGAGCAGATCCGAGTTTGTGGGAGCAAAAGACAAGACAGTTAACAAGATATACCCCCTTCCGCGCCGATCCACCGCCGCCGATTATCCGCTGTGGCGGCGCGGTTTGTTGCAGAGCCTCGATCCGGTTCTGAATGCGAGTCCGTCACCTCCCGCAGTGTCGGCTTACGCTGCCGTGAGAGTGGAGACCGCAGCACGATCCGAGCCAGAAAGATGGCTCTTCAAAGGAGGAGGAGGAGGAGGAGGAGACGTGCTGCCACGCCGAGAGGCACAAACTCACCCACGCCGTCCGAGTTTGGCCGTGGTGTTAATTTGTAAGCACGTTACGTGCTCCAGCCCAGAGCTCCCAACCTCCTCGATTTCTCCTCTCCTCTGCATCGTCACTTGTGGAAGTTGAAGCTGGAAGCCGCGATGAATACTTGAAAGCAGGCAGTTATAGTACACCCATTGGTTGTGGTAATTATGATGGTGCCACTTACCGAAAATTATCTGCATTGTTTGGGAGCAGGCGGATACCTTATTTACCCTTCCTGGCTTGAAACAAGAGGGAGCAGTGCTTGTAGCCCATAGGCACATTTAGAGCTCAGAAGGCAGATGTTACAACTTTAATTAGTCCTCCGTCTGTCTACTTACCGTCTTAGTCACACAAGAGAAATCATTCCTCTGTTGTAGATTAACTCATTACAGCTGTCATGCTGCAGACTTAAACAGAAGGATTGGGAATTTCTGAGGCAGATCTGGTCAAAAAATCTTTGGAAGCTGTTTTAAAAGGAGGCCGACTGATTTTCCTGTTTAAGAATTTAATTTTGCTTCCTCTGGTAGGCACAGATGTATTTTTGTGCGGAATTTCCAAGCATGTCTATGTCCTCAAGGTCCTGCTACTTCAAGGGTGTCTGTAGGCATTCCTATCTGCACCTTCTCGCAAAGGTTCAATCCACTCGTTCCTTTGGCTCTGTTGTTAATTTAAGAGTGAGAGGTTTAATCAGAATGGTGAGAAAATGCATGGAGAGTAATCTTTCTTGTCAGAGTCAGCTCTGCGCTCTGCTGGCTTTCAAGAGAAGAGAGATTTTCCATTTTCCTCACTTCAGCCTGGGGTTTTTTTGTTTTTGTTGTTTGGTCTTCTCCCCCCTTCCTCTTTCCACTGCCTCTTGTTTATCCTGTTCTCTCCCCTATCCTGCTGCTGTGCTCCTGTTTTTCAGTTTTTTGTGTTCCCTGTGGGTGTGGTTGAAGCACTTGAAGCACATTCTGCACACTGGCTCACTTTCAGACAGGAGAGAGGGGGAGCGAGGCAGGGAAAAAGAGGCCAAGGGAGAACAGTGAGAATAGCAGAGGAGGGCGAAGGGGCAGCCGGGCGGACAGGCTGTCTGCAGCACAGTGCAATCATCACTTTTTGCTTCAGAGATGATTTGGGAAGTTTGAAAGGACACATGGGGTTACAGGCTGTCCAATAAAGCGGAAGGCGTCCACTGTGAACGGTGCTTCAGAATCATCAAATCGCCCCTTCCTGCTTGTAGCACACAAAATTTAAGCTCCTTTTTTTTCTTTTTTTTTGTATCTGTTACTACCACAAAAACAAAATCAGTTAAAACATTATCAGTTGTGTCGAGATCTGACTTTTTCTATCTTGTGTTTGTCATCACCGGCGTGGCGCATCAGCCGTCTGCAGTTCACACTCCTGTGTTTCTGCTGCAGCCTCGCTCCACACGTGATTAATCATGTGAAGTGGCAAAAAGCACACCACTGTCAAGACTGTGAGGGAGACCTAATGGAGTTGAAAATGGGATGTTTTGTCATGTTGCAATCCATTTTGTTCCACCTTCACTTGCTGGCTTGCTTTCTTTCCCAATGCCCCCTAACAGCACAATTCTTCTTCTGGCGCCAGGTACCAAAAAGTGAATGCTTCATCAGTTTCAAGCAAGGATCCTGTCGGCGACAATGCGGCCCAGAGGTTTTGCGCTTGTGTTTGGTTGTTGCAAAGATGAGTGCCTGAATTTGGCTCGCTCCGCCAGCTCTGCACTCATGCCCGCTTGAGCAGCACTCCTCGGCTCTTTTATGCGGTGTTGCATATTGGCTCCAGCACGGTTCACTGGAGACGTGAGGGTGAAAATAGTTTTCATTTTCCACTTTTAAGACTAATCCACTGATATCAGGGTGGAAAATTAGGTAAAACGCATGTCTGGCGTGAACTTAATTTATTTTGTGCTGTTTGCCGGGTGTGTTAGACCTAATCTCACCTGCTGCTCCGCCTCTTACTCCCAGTTTCCTCTTCTGCAGCTGAGGGTTCGACATGAAAACTAATCAGCTGTATGGCACAGCAACGGGCCAAATTGTGATAAAATACCGACAGCGCAGTGGATTAAATGAAAACGTTAATGAAGGTAATGAATGAGAGCATAGAACGGTGATGAGTTTAATTAATCTCGCCTCCCACAAGCCTAGCGCCACTGAAACACCCAATAGCGTATCACAGGCCTCGCCTGGGTCAACCACCTGGGGCAATTTATCCAGGGCTCACTGTGCCAGGGGCAATTAATCCAGCCTCTTGCCCCAAGGCTGTATCCTGCGCCTCTGTCCTCCATGTTTGCCACACTTCCATGAGCACAGTGCTGCCCTTCTTGACCTACTCTGTCTCTCTCTCTCTCTTTCTCTCATTTACCATCATTTCTTCCCCCTGTTCTCCGTCTCTGGGATGCAACACCTGCGACCACATAGAATGAACACTTCTTCAGCGTCGGCACTCTCCTGCAGCTTAGTTTTCACACAAATCTACTCTTGAACGGATGGTCTTGTCAGATTGTAACAAGGCTAAAGTATTCATACATAAACATACACACATTCAGCCATATTCATAAGGACCGCCTGCGGCCTTTACTTTACTTCTCTCCTGTTGTTCGCCTTGGTCAAACACACCCCTTCTCATCGTTCAAAGAAAAGCTGCCACATTCTGACAACTTTAATGCACCTCAGCTGTCTCTCTGTTACACATTCCTGTCTGTCCTTGTCTCTCCTCGATCCACACACACACACACACCATCCTGCCACACCAGTGCTACGTCTTGTTAAAAAGGGTTGGTGAGGCTGAAAGGTCAATCACATTAACATGGAAGGAGTGTCAAAAAAGACCGCAGAGAATATCGTGGAAGGGTCAAATCAAATGGAAACTTCTCAGATTTTAATTGCAAATGCGTAATTGCTCCCATAATTATGAGTAATAAGACTCGGCCGCCGCGCCGATCTTGAATGCATCATATAGCAATTACTCACCACTGTTGCTACAGGATTTGATGGTGAGAAATATCTTTGTAGATTAGAGTTTAATCCTGTTGCCCAGGATCTCGGAGGTCTTTTAAGATATGCAGCTGAATGTCCTCATCCACTGTTGGCAAGGAGGGCCGCGCCTCGGGTGATAGGCTGCAGCCATTTTGTACTGGAGAGCACCCGGCTCTAATCAGTCATGGTGGAAGAGAGAGGATTTATCCAGCAGCTCGGACGCGACGGTGATTAGATGCTCAGACGCAGTGGGCAGGGTTAGCAGTTTGGCCGGGCCATGAGTGTTACTCTTCCAGTTCCCTCTCAGTTAAATGTCGAGAGAAGGTGAGGGAGCCAACCATGAACCTCTCATAGCTCACCAGGCCCCTCTACATCGAAGACTGTGATTGCAATGAATAGCATGCTTCAATTTGGAGTGATTACTGCAGTTAAACTATTGAATTGCCCGAGGCCAAAATGAAACGTGCTCACACTGTCATTTTCAGAAGCTGTGATGCTTCAGACTCTTATGAATAAACTTAATTAAAATATGACTTACAGTCCCTGGTGCATAGTTATATGACTTAAGAGAAAAACTGGCTGCTATTCCCAAGTGGGTCACGTCTCTGGTCTTAATTCTTATTTGCCACTCTTTAGCTTTTTTTTTTGTGTTTGTTCAAGCCCTCTTTAGCACCAAATGTCTGGTCATAGAGGCCATGTGAAGTCTCTGCCTCTGTCTTTTGGAGGAGTCTCTCCTCTCTCGGCATAATGTCTTGTTGGCCATGCTTAGGCATATTTAAAAACCATCGGGCATTATCTCTTGCTGGTCAGGGAGGCCCTTTCATGGCACACAATGCCATGAAAGGGCCATCTGTGTCGATTTGACAAATCATTATCCGACAAGGGCTGAACAGAGGGAAAAGGATGGGAGCTGAATGTGTGAGGCAGAACCCAAGGGTTTTGTTTGACTCATACCCCAACATCACAGCCTTTATACTAATCCATATTTAATTAGACGTTCTTCATAGCTCCCTCCCTGCTTGTTTACCCTTGCTGTGTGATTTTTATGGGATGCTGAGGGAAGCAAGGGCATGGGTAGAAGGTAGCGAATTGTCATGGGATTACTATTAATAAGCACAAGAGGGGTGGGAAGGTAGAGCTTAGTGAGGGCTCCGGGGAGGTAGCTGCATCTCATTTCATTAATTGGATATTGTAATTCAAAATAGCGCCCATCAACTCAGAAAAAATAACCTGCCTCCACTCACAATGCCATGTGTTGAAATTTCAATCAGAGTGTTGTTACTGTGTCAGCAGAGGCATGGAAACACTAGTGAGTAATGAGTAGTATTTCGGACACTAATGAACTGATGGGCTTGTCGAGATCCATCAGCTGATTAGCATTCATCATGTGCTTTTAAAGCCTTTAGTGGAAATGATGTTCACCGAACTTGCTGCTCCGTTAAGTTCAAATAAACGACTTCCGCGTCCTGTCATTGGAAAGTTTCTCAGGATGACTGACTTTTCATCAGATCCATTATTAGAATCCGAAAGCTGTTCTTTGCTCTGTCGCAGAGCAATGGAATCTCGGGAGTGCATTGAACTGCATATAACAAGGTTTTTTCCTCTTCTTCTCATTTCTGAAATGAGCATTTCAATCAGTCGTTGCCTTTGAGAGGGATAGTGGCTGAAGGTCAGTATAAATTCCAGCAGTAATAATTAGATTTTTTTTATTAGTCTTTGCAGCTGAATTAGGCTCCACAGATGAAATGTGCAAAATAGTCGCTTTGGCCGGGTGTTGACTTAACATCACCCATCCATTTTGCTTTCACTCTGTTTGGCCTTGCAAAAGGCTCATTCATCACTTGGTTTCTCTGGCTCCGAGCACCAACATGCATTCAGTCATAGCTCCAGTGACACACACTCACATAAACAAACCATTTGGAACAATAGAGAGCTAAACACACACACATTGGTATTTCTCGCTTTGTGAGGACACTCGATCACATACTGCATTCCCGAGCCTCTTTTACCTTAACCTTCACCATCACAGCTAAATGTCTAACTTTAAACAAAAGTCGGATCTTACCAATCTCTGAATCTGAATGATGAGCCTAGACTGTCCTTTAAAGTTGTGAGGACCAAGCCAAATGTGCTCACATCATTGTTTTAAAGCAAAAATGTGTCCCCACAAAGATAGAAATTCATACCCATAGTCACAGCTGCATCTCAGTGTGAATATAACGAGTATAAAGAGTAAAAGTGCCCCAAAATGTTACTGCAACTGAACACTCGCACTCGTCATATATATACAGTGACAGAGTGAGAATATATTCAGTCCTCTCTGAAATCTTGTGAGTGATTGAGCGACAGCGGTGCCCGCATCTGCATTCTGGCAGCGCAGTGTGACACAGTGTGACATCTGAATGTTTTTCGAGCTCAGACTTCTCATACATTTTAAAAGGATCATCCATCATTTTTCCATGTTTCCCATCCAGAGAGGAATCCCTATTGGACAATTCTGCAAGGACTTCAATGAGAAGACCAAGGAGCTGAAGGAGGGAATCCCTCTCCCAATCAAGATCCACGTGAAGGTGCGTGTTTGATGCTCAATGTGGGTATGTCTAACCCATTCCTGACCTTTTACACTTAGCACGCTTCCCGCCCACGATTGTGGTTAATTCCACTAACTGCATAACACCACCAAAGCCTTTCCATTATTCATACTCCTCAAGTGAAGTAAGCCTTTTCCACTTGCATTCATTAATGAAGCAATGCTCAGGGGAACTTGGAGTCAAGATGCATTAAGTGCATGTAAGAAAAGTGGTGTTATGAGCTTGTAGTTTTTATTTTACACATTATTATTTTCCATACACATGGTTTGAGTCCTCACCCCCTCCACTTCCACCTCTTTGTTTGCTGTTTCAGATCAGGAGTTGCGGCCTCTCTGCTGGATAGATGCATGTTGTAATAAGTTTTGTAATGCGAAGTTGGGGAGTCTAATCCTGTAAAAGGCGTGAATTTATTTTGACATGCAATTTCCAGCAACAGCACTGCCCAGTGTTGCCATCTGTTGGTTGAGTTCAGTGCTGTGCTCGGTATGTAAAGCATTCGTGCAGGCTGTTTCGAAGAATAATCCTTCTCAGCTCAAGTCTCTGCTCAGGTTTGTGAATAGTTTAGAGTACATCTCTCGCTGTCTTTCATCTGACTTCAGAGGAACAATTTGGCATTTTAGGATAAACGTTTTTTCATGTCTTGTCGAGAATCACATGAGCAGATCGATAACACTCTCATGTCTCTGCATCAAAGCTGGAAAGTGGCTCATCTGGCTCTCTCCAAAGTACAAAAAACAAATAAAGTCCATCAGCAGTTATTGACCTAATGTGTCTCATTTGTTTCATCCATACACAAAACATGTAACAAGATCAGGAGTGTAAGGCCATGCTTGACGCTCTGCAATGCAATATTTAGTCACAGCAGTGCTCTCAACTAAATGTGTACAGCTGCAATAAACATAAAGTACTGCTGAAGCTGATGGGAATGTCGTTAATATTGCAGGTGTTTGATTCCAAATTTTTTAAAAATTAAAAATTTTACCTGAACATAGCATAAGAAACACCACAGGGTCAACATTTATTTGAAATTCATCCTCAGATGATTGTCTGAGCCATAGACTGCATGTAAACATGTGTGACATGGGGACCTCCACCTGGTGGCTGGCTGCAGAATCGTTTCTAAGCTCTTCCTCTGCTCTTATTTTAGATGGGACCAAACTAATACCTCAAAGTACTCCTCAGTTATTTTTTTCCTTAAGATGGTTTCTCTTGTTTAAGTTAGTTCTCATAATTCATTGATGATATGAAAACAGGGAGAAACATCATGATTGACAGCTGAGATGTGCTCTGGATGGCCTATGCGGAACTTGGTAGTTCCAGATCACCAGCGGAAAACGGCAGTACTCATCCATTTGTCATCTATAAAATGGCGGCATCTTGGTGGACAGTGTTTCAGTGCGATGACCACACGGTTCTGACATGTGATTTAAAATGTAGCTAATTAATGACTTTTAGAGCTTCAAGTCAAACGTTTGAAGGATGACAGAACAGGCTAATTATTTTTCTCTTTCAATTTTTTGTGCTAAGCTATATGTCTTTTTTGGTCTCCCAGCATAAATATAGATAATTTTGTTTCAGTTTCTACACGGCTGCTCTGCTCCTCTCAATTTCTCTGTATTTTTCACATTTTCCTTTCCCTGTCAGACAACCCACAGCAGCCATTGTTTGTCTTTCATCTTAAACGGAGGCGGAAACAACATTGACATGGATCTCAGCAACAGATAACTTTTCCATACATGGAGAAAAATTCTGTTGGCTCTGTCGAAAGGTCACTACAGTTAGATAACGGTGTCTCCGGTGACAAATCACCTGCTCTGTGGTATCTTCTCAGTTCAGCCTCTAAAGTTTATTGCCTTGTTTTTGTTTTTATTTAATTATTTCTTCTCTGCGACAGATATCAGATAATCCAAAGTAAACTTTTCTCTGATGATGTATTGATCTGGCTTGAAATGCCAGATTTTGATAAATAGGTTTTCGGGCGAGAATATGAATCAGAGTTGGGAAAAAAGGGTCAGAAGATGACAGTAAGGCTCAGGAGAGTATTTTTATTTTGGCCCTGAGGGGATGATAGAAAGGGCGAGCAAATGGGGCAGAGCAGATGTGCAGTGACACACATGTTGGGATGCAGAGACGTAAACAGAATAATTAGAAACCCTGCGCATATGACCTGTATTACTGCAATGTTAAAGTAATTTTCTTTACGAGCGCTCGCATAGTGTTGTTTTATTTAACGCTGCACTAATTAATCAGGACTGTTAACCAACCCTGCAGTTCTCCTGGGCTCTGCAGAGCTTGTGGTTGACTCACAGTTACTGTTTGGTTCACTTTCAGCACTCTCACAGCAGCGTGTTTCATATCAACTTTACAAGGTGATAATATGTCAGTTTTTTGTTCACAACTAGTTTCACTCACTGATGTAACTTGCGCTCTTATTTACAAACAAACATTCACAATTGAAATGCAACACTTATCATTCTAGTGTAATATTGTTTCTGTTACAGTACATGTTGCATTAAATACATTAAGCGATGAGGCTGAAGTTATGAAAAATTGAAAGCACTAGGAATGAATAAAATCGAGGTTCTCCTGATTAATTAAAATAAATTGAAATACCCCCCACCCCCCAAAAAACGCCACACTGCATCACCATGAGGAAGAGCAGAAAGCAGTTTAGCATTCATCAGATTTGATTATGTTGCTGTTATTATTCAGGCTTTTTACAGTTTAATCAAGCAATGTGACTTGAATTCAGTCTCTGTCTTGTTTATTGTAGGTCTAACCTTCAGTAGGTTGATATTTCAGTTCTGAATTTCAATTACAAGCTGCTGAAAACACAGCAACATGTTACTACTAATATCCGCACCTTAAAACAAAGGGTTGTGAGCAGAAATCATATGAATATATTCTTTTTCCTGCTGCACAATTTATCAATGCGTAATCGTAATTTGGCTCAGTGCAATATACAAATGACAAAAAGTGGCAATTACTTGATAAAGGTGACATATGTGGAAGAAAAATGCATTTTAATGAAGGACTGTGGTTCTGCAGCAATGCCCCAGGCTGAAAAACACGTTTTTGATGTCACAGTACCATTTTTTTAAAATGTATATTTTCTAATGAAAATGAAAATTGTGATGCAAGAAATATATATATAATTTCCCCTAATTGTTACGCCGGAGGGTAAATTTGTTGAATTAAACTCAGAGCTGTGACAGCAAGTTTTGCAAATATGAGCGCGTCAGATGAGCAAAGAGAGTTATGACAGGATGAAATATCAGTTTGACAGTTTACGTTTTACCCCCCATTCTTCTATTCTTCAGATTTATAGGCCTGACTTAATATGCACAGAACCATGTTGTTCCTTACCAACTACTGAGGAGGATACCTTTGCCTGGAAAGGTTATCATTATGAGTCATTATTTTGTAAAGTCATGATTTCAAAGGTAAATGTATCAAGAAATGAAATTGATATTTATATTAAAGTATGTGTTTTAGGGATGACTCACAAAAAGTGAGTGCAGATACCCATTAGAGTGATTCAGAGTGGTGTTGCGCTCTGTATTTATAAAAGCCTCGCTGCTCCCTGCGTCTCCCTGACATTAGAATACCTTTAAAATCTGCATGTATGTCACCACTTTCTTGTCTCCTCAGCCTGACAGAACCTATGACCTGAAAATCGGCCAGCCGACAGTGTCTTACTTCCTCAAACAAGCAGCGGGCATCACAAAAGGGGCCGGGAAGACAGGTGAGGCGGGCTGCTGCAGCGATGAAGCTACTGTCACTCCCATTTACACCCACCAAGCCCATCCTGTAACAGACACACGTCTCTTCCTGGGCTCAGTTGCCAAGCTTTGCTGTGATTGATGTTATATTCATGCAGCGGTCTTTTTCTGAAAGGAAACTATGAATTTCTATCTTTACCGTGTAAGCAATCTCCAGCCTCGTTTCAGCTGTTGATTTCTAATACCACTTCTACACCTTCTCAGGTACACACACATACCTCCAATTTGTCCTCTTTAGTGCTCAATTTTCCATATATACTTGTTTAATTCTTCTGTCTTTATATTCTGGACTCATGTTCTTTATGTTCTCTTTCGTATGTGAAGGCCACGAGATAGCGGGGATGGTGTCTGTGAAGGCAGTGTATGAGATTGCCCAGGTGAAAGCCATGGACGAGTGCTTCAAAATGAGGAATGCCTCCCTTGAAACGGTCGTCAAAAGCATAATTGGCTCAGCCCAGTCACTGGGCATCAAGGTTGTCAATGAGTAAGTTTTTCAGCGCTCGGTACACTCATAATTCTCTTGTGTTGACCTCACAAACCGTAAACCTGACCTGTGTGCACACAGCGAAAGCAGTTTATGTCTTTTATGTGATTCTTCCGTGAACACGTGATGTCACAAACATAAAGGCTCAAACATAGCTCTGTTGCAAAGAAGCAGCAATTGAATGATCCCGGTGTCATCTGCAGATGCTGCCATGTCTCCTAACAGCCACTAGAGGTCAGATAAGATAACAGCAACATGACCGGATTGGACACAATAACATGAACACATATCGTAAGCTCGGTAGATAAGGACTCTTCACCGCAGCAAAAAATTTTATCCCCTTCACATTTTATCTGCTTATGCCCCCGATCCAGTTCTTCAGTCATTTTTCCTTTGCGCATTCTACTCGAGTATGAAGCAGCACATAAACAAGAGAATGCTTGCAAAACGACAGCATCCTGCCTCTATAGCAGAGTGAATCCATGAAGAACCTCCTTTATGTTAATATTGGCTATCATTTTATTCAGAGGAATAATACATCTTTACGGCATACTTTTGCATTTAATCAATACTATAAGTATTTGACAGCGAAAGCAGGATGTGTTTGTATCCATCTTACCATACAGTACATACAGTATGCTTCAGATCATAATACAATATCTAGATTTGTCCTGTCAGGACAGGGACAGGGGACCCCGAGGGTGTCCTCTCGTTCGTGGCACAGGTCCTAATGATGCGATTTGCCGTTTGTCTTAATTAAATCCTCAGAATAGTCATCCTGCTGTCTGACATTGAGGCTTTTTGTCTCATGATGCAATTCTAATAAATTCATACTATGTTGTAGAGGGCACTTCATATTTCGCAACTCTTCTTATACAAAACAGCATGAGCTCCTGTCAATATAAGGCAGGAATTACAATTACAGTCTCTAAACCTTGACTCTAAACTATGGTTTGACATGCTGCTTTCCATTTCCATCCAGGGACCTTTAATCCACCTCCATTGTTTCTTGTTTGTACCTTAATGTCAAACCATCCAAGTAAAAGCAACAACTTTACTAATTAAAGAATGAATGGAGTCAGTCTTTTCTGATTTCCATAAATCTAAGCAG
>KV751335.1:3714444-3739026 GCA_001698575.1 Mola mola
CCCGGAGCTGTCACAAAACACGGCAGGTGCCTGTAAGGTGCGACTCAACACTTCATTTTCACATTTTTTATTTGGTTTTTTTTTCTCATTTTACCGTCAACCCTTCACACGTGTGATTGATGACGCTTTGTGCTCGGCGGTGCCGCAGAGCTGAGCAGCACCGACCTGCCGCCGACCGACATGGATGCTGAGCCCGTTTTTGCACATCGTCCCGTCTCGGCGTCGCCTTTTATGAATGGACATCATTCCCGAGCAGCTTAAAACAGGAACGAACAGGGCCTTTGTAGCATAAATGTGATCAGAATCTGCTGATAGCTTCCAGTTTTTCTACACATGGATGCTGCGCAAATTCAGATGTGCTTGTTTTGAGAGGCATTTTGAGAACACGTTTAGGCACACGGGACATCTGAAATGACACTGAAACACAGTTATTTCAACATGCATGTCTGTATTTTGTCCCCCCCCCCCCCCGATTCTGATTCGGGAATTATAAAGAGGCAAGAGGGTAGAAATTGTGAGTGATGGTTTTTCTCATTTTAAAAATTGACTCATTCAATCAGGGGTTATGATCAGCTTCCCATACGGAAAGATTCAGCCCAAAGAGCTGGCAGCCCGACCAGTAAGACACCAGTATATGAGCCATAAATACCGCCGTCACACAGCAGAGAAACATTTACAGGCTGTTTAGCGTCAGAGAAGGAGTTTTGTCCCCATTTTTTTTTTCCAAACTTACAAGGACGATCTTCAGAAGCTCACACAAAAGTCATTTTTTTTAATGAATGGCTCTCGTGAATGACGTGACGCGCGTGCGCACAAACAGCAGCCGGCGCGTTGCGCAATCTGCAAACCCGTCGCCAGTCACACCCGAGGTAAGGAGCGCTCTTTCTAAAAATAGATGAGAGAAAAGAAGGACTGCATGAGAGACGCGCCCCCGAATCCAGCCCCTATCGACCTATTTATAGCCGGGAGACTTCACTATTAGCCCCCCCAACCCAGAATAGATCTATAGTGTGCTTCACATGTGGACCACACGCATCAAATCTGTGCTGCTGTGTGCACACACACACACACACACACACACACATAAACACATTCAGGGGGACATCATGAAAAACTCCTCTTGGGGAAACAATGTAAGTTGGGGTAAAACTTGAATGTGTGATAAAGTTCTGGTTTGTTTTTATCAAACCAAAAGCTTTTAAAGGTGTACAGAAATCGAATTGCTGGACAAATGAAGGCAGCTGAAGTCAAATGCAGAGAGACCTGTTGAAAATATAGATTTCTTTGGCACACTGTTAACCTACTTTGGCGTTTTTCGGTATGCAGAGGGGTTCTCAATGATGAATCAACCTGCATCTTGCTGGGACCGTCAGATTGTTTCTGTCCCTCTGTTTGTCTGAGGTTTTTTTGCTCTGTTTTCCTTGCCAAAGTGCTGATGGGTCTGCCCGTGTGTCTGATTTTTTGTCTCACATTTCTCATCGGATGACTCAGCCTTCCCTGCTTTCCTCGTCTATAGTTGTGTTTCTCTGCTGGTTCCTGTTTGGTAATGATCAGACAAAAATGATGGGTTTGCACCTGGTGGTACGGTACTAATTCTTTTTTCTCCTAGCTTTCACTGTGCGCAGTTTAACTTCACTTGACCTTTAAGTTGTAAAAAATGAGAGATATGAACTTGTCATCACTGCTGCACATCATGTGCGTGAGCAGCGCCACTAGAGCAGAGAGGAATACATCACACACCAGTCCGTCACTGAAGTGGGGGCCATGATGTGTCACCGCAGTTACACTAGTTTTCCTTCTTGCTATTCTGGGTGCAGCGTCACTCTCATTCATTAGCAGTTCACTCAGAGAGGGCATAATTGTGCAGAAGTTGTGCAAATCTTTTTTTAAACCCACGCCGAAGGGGACTAAAATTAGGTTTTTTGTGCATTTGCAATTTAAACCTATGGCTTGGATGCATCAGTCCTCCTTTTTGATGTGGTGAAGTTACGTTAAGGTTCCACACGTTATGTCATGTTATGGGTTTTGACTCATATTTCAGTGTGTTATTTGAGATTTAAAGTTTCTCTCGCATTCATTCAGCACTTCAGAAATTAGTGTTAGGCGTTAGGTGCTTGACTAATTCAAGAATGTTTTTGAAAGGGGTAAAAAAAAACCAAAAAACCTTTATCAGCAATCATACATGTCTTTACTGTATAGCATCACCTGCTCTGGTATACGTTGAAGGCATTCTCACTGTTTGTTATTATATTAAACATAGAACAACCAACAAATATGATCCGTGTGATCAATTCATTTTGGCATGATAAAAGCATAAGCAGAACTGTAAATTAGTGCCTCCCACTTTTCAGATTGAGGATGGGAAGAGTGTATCATTGTTCTGATTAGGGGGTAGTTCAAATTGAATAATAAAATGTCTGGATATCATTTAAGAAAATAAATCAGTATAACTAAAGTCTGTTTGTTGGATACAGTAGTTCTGCCTGATACTGCACACAACTTGTTCCCTTTACTTCCTTATTTGTCTCCTTTGATGTTACATCATTTTTCAACACGTGCCTCATGGTCTCGAGGTAGTCTTCCTGGACCCATTTATTTCTAACTTTCTTCCTTCCCAGCCTTCAAGTTTAGGAAACATGGATACTCCCAATGCAGCTGTGACAGTTTCTGTATTGTACAGTCTGATCTCAGAAAGCACTTGGTGAGCGCAAACCTCCGCCAAAGCAACTAAATTCCCTAAATCTACTCCAAAGCAAAAATTTTTTCTGTGGACTTTAAATTTCAACTGGTTCTGACTGTATAACCTTAGATTATCTACACAATGACACCAGTTGGACCTCTCTGGACAATTCTCTCTGAAGATAAGTCCAAAATCATATGTTTCTTTTAATGACATTGACCTTTGGTCTCGAAAGGCCACACATGAATCATTTGTAGCCAGTGCTAAATGACACCAGTTGAACATCTCTAAGTCAATTTATTCTCCAATGTCTTGGAGCCTCATTAAGAAAACCAACAAACCCTCAGGATCTTTTTTCTGTCTTCAGGAACAGCTTGCAATGCAGCATTTTCTTCCACTGATTACTGTTTATTCTTGAAGAACCAGTTTAAGTGTAGGCAGGTCCTATATGAACGCCGGTAACCTTAACCAACAAAGGTATGTGTATCCAGCACAAGTCTAACCCAACAACAGCAGCCACTGGCCCTGTCTGTTCTCAATTAGATCAGGGCTTTTCATGGTAAACTTTGATGAAATGATTCCCTCGTTGTTCAAAGAAAGCACAACTCTTTGTCTGCTGCAGCAAGTGAATCTCATTTTCTCCTGATTTGTGACAAAGCACGCGTTCTGTCACTTTCTTCAGGGTGTAGTGTTTTCAGAGATGGTATTAAAAACACACAGCACTGGCGGACCTCTCAGCAAAAATAGAACACATCTTCACGCAGGAGCTCCCAGAACAAAAACACTCAAAGATGTTTGTCTTTTTCACCCAGCTGTCTCACAGGTACTTAAGCTGTCCCGTTGTCCCACACACTCTCTTGTCTCTAGCGCCGCCGTTGTCGCAATTGTCATGATAATCATAATGAAGGAGAGTTGTGGCGGTATCATAGGTTGGAGGCAGAGAGGAACGTGGCAGTAGAGAGGCGGATGGATGAAGAGCGAGGGGTCGTGGGGATGAGTGCCTGGTCTCCCTGGCAGCAAATGGACTCAAATGAATCCAATTAGTGAGCCGTCTTTGTGCCAGAAACTCCTCTTTGTCTCAGTATTCAATGCGGAGGCTCTTTTAGTCCTCTAACCCTCTTCATGTGTTACTCATCCAGGCACATAAAGTCAGGCTCTCACTCACTCATTCATGCATATTTCCACTCACTAATTTGCTTTTTTTCACTCAGTAACTCCCTCATGTATTTTTTTATTAAGAAGTTTCAGTGTAACTAGCATGGTGAACTAATTGATGGAAGCTAAGAGTGTGTGAGGCTCTACTTTGAGACAGTTGTGCTTCACTAACATGTGCTCAATAACAATGCAGATATTTTGGATAATTTTAACTATCTAAAGGGATAGGTCACCCCAAAATCAACACCATCAACGAGAACATCATTAATGTTTACATCCTGTAGAGAAGAATTTGTCCCTACATGAAACTGCTCACTCAACGGTGCGTGGATCTCAATAACAGGGTCACGGTGTCTTTACATAATGAGGTCTTTGACTCCTTGATGCAGGTTTGTTGCCAAAACATGTTAAAGTTTAGTTTAATCGGTCTTATGTGTGGATGCCCTGACAATAAAGGCATTTTAATCATTTAAGAGAATGCTTCCGAAACGTTTTGTCTGTTTTACATCTACATGTATCCTTACCCAAAAAGCATCTCTAGCAAAACCCTTTTTTGAGTCCAAGATCTACTTCCATCTACTTCCACCATATGACAACCTACACCTAAATACTGCTACCTAGCTGCAGGTTGCAGTATTCTCTGCAGGCAGGCAGAACCCAGCCAAGCTCTCATGAAGTTAGACTGATGTATGGACTCCTGTCTGCTTTTCGAAGCAGGGGAGACATCAGTGTTATGCCACTGTTAAGTTCACATATGTGGACTGGGGATGCATTTACTTTTCAATGCATTGAATGTGACCACAGTGCATCTCCGACCACTTTCAGAAGTGGTTTGGCGGATTGGATCACTATTCGTCCTCCAAACGATTACAAGTGTATTTACACCTGTACTTTCGTGTGGTCAAGCAAAATCCAACTGCAATCCATTCACAAAAAACAGATTTTTAGTGCCAGGTGTAACAGGGGCCAGAATCTTAAGACCAAAACAGGAAGAATAATATCCACATCCCTTGTGTTATATTGGCGCCATTGGAAATATTTTATAATAAGTTTTTTCATTACTTGCACACAAGATACGTTTCAATAACCAGCCAAATTCAGCTTTAGTTACTCACCTGCCAAAAGAAACATTTAGAGTTCTGTATCGCATATGTTTTTACTTGCTAAGAGCTGCTTTCTGGGGATTTAAACCAATGCCAGTATTAATAACGTTTCACTTCTTCTTGTGTCACTCCTTTGCTCACTAATGTGGTCTTTCTCCCAGAGCAGACGTTTGGGATGGTGATGAATGTTGTTATGTTTCAGGCTCTGAGATTACTAGGGGCTGTAACACATTAAAAGAAAAGGATGGCCTTAGCTCATTGGATAGCATGCTAATTCCAGTGACCATCTCTACAATACTCAGACTTTTGGGCAAGTTTGCATTATATTAAATAAGGTCATTTCATTCATTTCATGTCATCAAGAATGACTTTTAATTCACTTTGAGTAATAGCTGTTTTATTCAATTTTTGCATAAGCGGCTATTCACTCGCATTCATTCATTTACTTTCTTATTCATTCACTAAGATATCAGCCCCATTTCTTCTGACCTCTAAAATTCACTCACTCGATGCAT
This sequence comes from Mola mola, assembly GCA_001698575.1. NCBI lineage: Eukaryota > Metazoa > Chordata > Actinopteri > Tetraodontiformes > Molidae > Mola > Mola mola. The sequence goes on from KV751335.1 coordinate 3,719,898, forward strand.
TTCGCTCAGTTAGTCTCTCACTAGCCTCCTCGCTTGCTCACTTATTCATGTATTCACAGTGTTACACAGCCATTCACCAACACTTACTCTCTGTCATTGTCCTCCACGTACACACACGCCGAGCAGATGCATAATGCGCGCACTTACACACTTTACAGGAACAGCAGCCAACAGGTGTGACTTTCACAGGTCCAGTCTTTGGCAGATGGAAACTGCGGATTAGGGACGAGCAGCATGTTCCTCCACAGCCTTAGTCATCGCATCACAGGGAACACAGAGGATAGATCAGCAGTCTGTTCAACAGCTCCCTCGTAGTATGAAGATAAAATGCTGATGATTGTGTTCATCTCACATACAAATGGGGAGCTATAAATATAAGAGAATTATTCTGGACCACTTCAGGGTGAAGAGTCCAGGTGATGAGGGGATGAGAAAAGAAACTATGGGGAGACGGTCGCTTAAACAAGTGTGGTTGAAGAGTTGAAAGATACTTGTCCCTTTTCCCTCCAAGACTGTCTTTTCTTTCTTTTTTTATTTGAACACACAGGGAGTCGAGGTCTGCGCTCTGCTTCTTGAGAAGAAGGAGCTAATCTGTCGCCTAGCAACACCTCCCACTCCGGCATGGAAGCGGGAGTGAGAGAGAAAGGATGAGGAGTAAAGAGGGGAGTTGAGCAGAGAAAGATTTAGGGACACAGAGAGGTAGAGGGGCACGACCGGGGAGCAGAAAGGCGGACGCTGGTGTGTGAGATCTGAATAATCAATTTGATCCTAAATCTGTATTTGTTAAACCTGGATTTACGAGGATAACTTGGGTTAGGAGATGCAGGTAGTTCCGGCCAGATATGTGATTACCTGCATGTGTGTTGCGTCGTTTCTCCCAGTGTAAACATTTTGATATGGATTCTCCCTGTCAAATAAATTGAACACATAAATAAATCAAGAATGAGATCATTCAATAATGCAATATAAGCTAGACATATGGCATTTAATAAAGGTCCTACAGTGCATCTAAAGATATACTACCACCAAAACATCGTAAGTGCATGTAAAGACGTCGTGCTAAAATAGTACTTAAGTAACACTATACAATTAATACGGGTGAAAGTGTGTGATTTTCTGATCTGACATTAAATATACTAAAGTAAATTATATATATTTTCACATATACTTATATATAATTGGCTGATTATTGATTGACTGACACTGAGTATTTTTACAAAATCCATTTTCTTTTTTTTTAACCAATTTGTGAGGAAAAAAAAGTTTATTTAAACATGTGTGGCTTACCTTTGCCGCCACACGCAAACTAAATTGTTTGTATGTCAGAAGTAGTGTGTCAAAGTCTGATCAGAAGAGAGCATTAATACAAATTAAAGATTGTACATGCTACACAGGTGAGGACCAATGTGGGGTTAACACTAACCCCAAAACACATGCAAATAGACAAGACACTAATTGTAACAAAAGAAGAGCATCCTTTTTCGTGTCCCCGAGAGACATCAGTATCATGTTAGCAACAGTGTTTCCCTGATTGGTTCTGTTGGGAGTGCTTGAAATTGATTAAGATTTTTTTCTTGATTTGCACATGCTTGTTTTATTGAGATGCTGTGCACTGAGCCAATGTGGTGATGTGCTTATAAATCATAAAGAGCTTTGCATTGTCCAGATTTAACATGACGGCATCACTTTGCACTGAGTGCAAAGTGTCAGTCGGCTTCTGCTGTTTGTTTTATTGTGGGTGGGATACAGCATTCTGCCTCTATTTTTTGTGGCGCACATAGAGGTGGAGATGAAATAAGAAGAAAAGACATGATACATAATACAGTCTAACACCCTGAGGCCACCTTGATGTCCCAGCTTTCCAGGACATCCTCATGGGACTAAAATTGTTATGACAGAATCAGTTTGTTTTAAAAGTCTACAAAGCTGGTGAACCATCTCAGTAGTGGATATTTGGGGTAGGTCAAATGTTTTTGATATGAGTTGAGACCAGAAAAAAATATGAAAAAATAAAAGTGTAGTTATTTAAAAAAAAAAATTTCTTAAAGAGGCAAGGAAGTGAGATCCATCCAACAATTTATAAGAAAATAATTTAAAATATGATAAATAAAATAGCCATAATTGAGTCAATGGATTATAAGATTTAGTTCTACCCTACTATGTCACAATGCCTTAAATTTATCTTGTGACCACTTTTGAGGTTCCCAGCAGAAAAGACATAGATGTATTATTTCAGAATAAACATTAAAACTGCTGAGAGGCTGATCCACCTTAGAATATTAACAATTCCATTCTATGCCTTTGCTAAATACATCTGTATTTTGCCCTGTGGTTCATTCAGTACGTGTGCTCTTAGGTCTGTTTTTGAGCCACTCCTTTTTTGAGATTATACTCATGTACTATTTAATCTCACGCCGGATTCCCTCGTAAAATGAAATTTTGCAACAAACTTGGAAGGGCATTTCTTTTTCTTTGCGGTAGTTTCCAACTGGTTTCCACCTACAGTAGATCTGCAAACTGGAAACTGCTGGCTTTTGTTGTGACTTGCATTTTCCACACATTTTTACGCAATGACCATCATTAGATGATTTTTTTATTAGTTTACTTTATTAGTTAAAATCTTGTTTTTGACGTCGTGAACATGTCCATATGGTGTTTTTTATGTACTACGAAAAACATCATGACCAAGATAAATAGTCAACATCATGGCTCAGGAATCTAACATAGTTAGAATCTAACAAAGTTAGATTCCTACATCTACATCAAAAAAGTAAGAAACCAATGCTGATTGTGTTGGTGGAGCTTAATGTTGTATAAATGAATCTTACCATTCTAATGCATCAACTTGTTGGCGACCTTCTATACATAGCTCCTCCTTTTCTTCCTGCTTCTTTGGAATCCGTGTCTGGTTCCAACATGTATGTTTATATTACTCCAATGGTAGGACGCGCCACTGTGCGGCGTATAGTAGACTACTTTAAAATTCGGAAGATGATAGAGCAGGTACGGTCCGGCTCCCTCAAGCTGCAGGCAAGGGGCGAAGTGGTGAGCAGAGATTGGTAGGACTAAGGTAGCACATTCACAGGTCCCTAGATGAGACAAAGGTCTAGAATTACTTTGATTACACCGATTTTAAAGCCAAAATGTTTTCTTAAGGGATTAATCAATGGCTGGAACTGGACTTTAACCTTGATTGATGCATGTGTGTGCAGTTTGATTGGCATTAAACACATGCAAACAGATAAAAGTCAGGTTTTAGGGTCTGTCTGTCTGCAGGGCATTGACTTTTGAAGACTAGAGCAAACATGAGGGACACTGGAAAAAATGAAACATATTCACCCTTCCGTGGACCAAATCAGTACAGTACAGTCACTTTCCATACAGCTTTCATAACTATGTGTCATTTTGAAGCTCCTGAACACACATCAGTCTGTCTGATTTGAAGAACGTCAGATTTGTTGACACACAGAGCAAACCTGTGAATGCGGACTATACAAACACCACGCACATAACTCCGCCCCTGTTTGCTGCTCCTCACCACCAATCCCTACCTCCTTCTTTGGCCGTGGCTTTGTGAGCCAGTAGCCTTGTACCTTTTTCTCTTTTCAATGTCCAGTTTATTTTTAGCAGCCATGGCACAGAATGGGGCAGAAGCTTTTTTGTTTTTTTGTTGGTTTTTTTTCCATGGGAGCTCTTTATTTGTGTTCAGAGTTCTCTGTCTCCCCAAGGTCCTTGAATCATGGTCAGTCTCCTGGGAGAACAGTGGGACAATAACTCAGCACATAGCCAAGATATTTCTATGGAGGAGGCAGTCTGCTACGAGCAGCTTTTTTAGACTTTATTAAACTGTATGAGGCTGTGCTCAAGGATAAGACCTGCATCAGTGCACGTTGGAGATGACGCTTTTAAGGTAGAATATCATTTGAACACAAGAACAAGAACCACATGTGTTTTTATTTTTGGTAACCACTTATCTAATATTTCATATCATAAACATCCGTATGTTAATTTTTATCCTTTCCCTCTTAGGGTTTCGTGCTGTGAAATACCAGCACAGACACCGAATCTTTCTCCCCACATTAAGTTGGTGCTGATGCGGGGTTACCATGGTGACATGATGTAGATGCATTGCATCACAAGAGACCTCTCAGCAGCAGATCTTTCATTGAGAGTCCCTCGCTGTCTTCTCTCTTCTTCCCCGCTTCCCTCGATTAAATCTCAGCCTCATTTTTTCGGACAGGTGGTCAAGCAAAGATCAAAAGACAAAGCGTTTGATAAATGGACAGGTTATATGTTTGGCTTTATCCCGGGTGTTAATGTATATCATCCAGATGTCTGTTCACGATGAACAGGCAGAGCAAGGGGTTGCATAACAAAAACGTAGAGTGGGTTGATGAGAGTGAGGGAGGAACAGATGTGCTGAAGGGGCTTCTCACCAGGCAACACACTTCATTTTTCACCTTGTTCTTTTCTTAGATTTGGTCCACTTGTCCTCTTTTTCCCTCACTGTCCTTGCTCAAAATACATCTCTATTGACCCAACATTTTGATATCGATCACGTGACTCCCCTCTCACGCCTGCCCTCTCGGTTTGCTTTATTTTGTTCTCCCCTATTGTGTTGCCTCTAGTCCTGAACAATTTCGGATTTCATTCTCTCTGGGCTGGTCCGTGGATGGATGGGGTCAATTACTCGTACGCTGCGATTTGTTCATTTGTCCCCATTGAGGCCTGCTTTCTAAATATAGCTCTCACAAATACTTTAAAACACAATCGAAAACTGTGTGGTGTCAACAAGCTGGAAGACAGGTAACAAGATTTAGACAAGCGTTTTATTTTTCCATTGAAGCATTTAACCAGATACATATTACCATATAAGCATTTTACTTTGAATGATTTGGTGGTTATTTTGTAAATTTACTTAAAGGGGTATTCCTGTATCTTTCAACCTGAGCCCTATTTCCTGGTCCTTTGGGCTCTAAAATTTCACAAAAGACATCTTGAAAATGTCTGCATTATTGAGGTCAGTCATCATGCGCCCCGCTGCAACAGCACTGGGCAGGTCAAAACATCAGACACAATGCTGTTGTTTTTTTTTTGCTACCTACAGTGTTCAAAATGTAATGGTAAAATGGAGTAGATACTTACAATGTGTTTTTGACCAAATATCTTTAAAGATACTGTTAAAAAAACAAAACAAATGTTTGTACAGGCTTCCTATTGCTGATGGTGCACCAAAAGACATGACCAGTCAATTGCTGAAGGGGTTGTATTTTCCACAGTTTTCTCCTGTGTGTATGATTGTGGAGATTTATTCCACATGATTTCTGACTATTTAACATATTAACACAGCATGGCATACATAGTTTGGAATAAATTTTCATGAATTCACTTCTCTTTCATAAATATGGGAATTTTTTGGAAAACTGTGCCCCTTCTGCGATAGTCCGATCGTACTGGCTACTTGCAATAATATTTCAAACAAATCTAGAGGTGAAAAAAAATGTATTTCTGATATTTTGACTTGCCCAACGTTGTTGCATTGTATAGCCTAAAAAAAGATCGATGTTATGACATTTTAGAACTTAAAATGGTTTAAAAACATTGGAGTTTGCCATTATTGTTTGTGTTTTGTTGACCTTGATTTACTTTCTTAATCATCTGAGGTCCCACAGACACCTATATAATTAATGTTATAGAAATAATTGCAAAATGAACCTCTAAAAATATATTTCCTCTCACTGTTTTAAAACCACATTAGTAAAAATAGTTTTATCTTCTGTACAGGCAACCGGAGGTTGTGTGTTTAAGTTGTCTGTCCCATTTTCGATTACGTGAGACCTCACGACAGCTGAACTGGTCAGATTTTGGGGATCAGAGGTCAAAATGAAGTCACTGTGACCTCACAAAACACATTTCTGGTCTTAGTACAAATATTCACAAACTAGTGATGACAAAATCTCATGGAAATAGCTGGTGGGATGCACTTTATATCATAAAGATCAACGCTGTGAAATCATAATTTTCTAGAAAAGAGAACCGTTTTTGGCCATTATTCAGCCGGATTATTTAGGAACAGCAGGTGTGACTGTGAGCAGATACTGAACTGGCAGCACTAAGTTTGAGCACCATATTGAAACAGCTCTGCTTGCATAGATCTTCTGTAATAGTGGGTTGAAAGCATGTGTGAAGTTTTCACAGCATACTGATTTCTTCAGTCAGAGGAGTGAAATTATGTAATAGTGCCATTGTGAATTTAAAAACATGCACAACAATAAACTGGTTTAAAAAATATTTACAAAATACAAATATGGACACACCCCTCCAGGAACCGCCACCTTACTGTGGTGGAGGGGTTTGGGTGCCCTAATGATCCTAGGAGCTATGTTGTCGGGGGCTGTTTGCCCCTGGTAGGATCATCCAAGGCAAAATGGTCCTAGGTGAGGGGCCAGACAAAGCGCGGTTCAAAAGATTTCTATGATGGTGACTAACAAGGACTTGTGTACCCTGACAGAGGGGTACCAGGACCCCACCCTGGATCCAGGCCTGGGGAAGGGGTCCGTAGGCGAGCGCCTGGTGGCCGGGCCTTTGTCCATGGGGTCCGGTTTGGCTCAGCCCATAAAGGAGACATGGGTCCGTCCTCATGTGGGCCCACCACCCACAGGAGGAGCCATAGAGGTCCGAGCCATAGAGGTGGATCGGGTGGCAGTCAAAGGCAGGGGCCTTGGCGGTCCGATCCCCGGTTGCTGAAGCTGGCTATCAGAACATGGAATGTACCTCTCTGGTGGGGAAGGAACCTGAACTTGTGCAAATGGTTGAGATATACTGGCTAGATATAGTCGGCCTAAGTTCAACGCACAGTTCGGGTTGTGGAACCAGTCTTCTTTAGAGGGGTTGGACTTTTTTCTATTGCTGGAGTTTCCCAGGGGAGAGGCGGAGAGCAGGTGTGGGCTTATTAATAGCTCCCCGGCTCTCAGCCAATGTGTTGGAGTTTACCCCGGTGGATGAAAAGGGTTGCTTCCCTGCATCTTCCGGTTGGGGAACGGGTCCGGACTGTGGTTCACGCCTACTGGGGACTCCTTCATCCTACTAGGAGAATTCAACGCTCATGTGGGCAATGACAGCAAGACCTGGAGGGGTGTGATTGGGAGGAACGGACTGCCCGATATGAATCCCGAGTGATGTTCAGTTGTTGGATTTCTGTGCTAGTCACAGTTTGTCCATAACTAACACCATGTTCAGCCATAAGAGTGTCCATAAGTGCACTTGGCACCAGGACACCCCAGGTCGACAGTCAATGATTGACTTTGTAGTCATATCATCTGATCTGCGACAGCATGTGCTGGACACTCGGGTAAAGAGAGGAGCAGAGCTGTGTACTGATCACCACCTGGTGGTGAGTTGGATCAGGTGGCGGGGGAGGAAGCCGGACAGTCCAGGCAGGCCCAAGCGAATAGGGAGGGTCTGGGAATGTCTGGCTGAGGACCCTGTGAAAATGGTCTTCAACTCCCACCTGCGGAGGAGCTTCAACCACATCCGGGAGGTAGTGGGGAGCATGGAATCAGAGTGGGCCATGTTCCACGCTGCCATTGTGGCCATTGCTCGAAGCTGTGGTAGCAAGGTCACTGGTGCTAGTGGTGGCGGCAACCCCAGAACCCGCTGGTGGACACCAGAGGTGAGAGGGGCCGTCAAGCTGAAGAAGGAGACTTACAAGGCATGGCTGGCTTGTGGGACTCCCAAGGCAGCAGACAGCTACCGGCAGGCCAAGCGATCTGTGGCTCGGGTGGTCACTGAGGCAAAAACCCGGGTGTGGGAGGAGTTTGGTGAGGCCATGGAACAAGACTTCCAGTCGGCGCCGAAGAAATTGTGGCAAACAGTTCAGCGGCTCAGGAGGGGAAAGCGGAACCCCGTCCACACGGTCTTCAGTGTGGGAGGGGAGTTGATAACCACAACTGAGTCTATAGTTTGGCGGTGGAAGGAATACTTCCATGATCTCCTCAATCCCACCAAGACGCTTTCCAAAGAGGAGGACTTTGGGCTGGGCTCTCTTATCACTGGGGTCGAGGTCACTGGGGCTGTCAAACAACTCCACAGCGGCAACGCCCCGGGGGTGGATGAGATCCGTCCTGACCTCCTGAAGGCTCTGGATGTTGTAGGGACGGTTTGCAGCCGAGTGTGAAGGATGAGCACCTCTAAATCTGAGGCCATGGTTCTCAGCTAGAAAAGAGTGGGTTGCCCTCTCCCTGGGTCAGCGAAGTGTTGCTTCCCCAAGTGGAGGAGTTCAAGTATCTCGGGGTCTTGTTCACGAGTGAGGGGAAAATCGAGCGGGAGATTGACAGACGGGTTGGAGCAGCGTCGGCAGTGATGTGGACGCTGAAGCGGTCCGTTGTGGTGAAGAGAGAGCTGAGCCAGAAGGCAAAGCTTTCAATTTACAGGTCAATCTACGTCCCAACTCTCACCTATGGTCAAGAGCTCTGGGTAGTGACCGAAAGAATGAGATCGCGAATACAAGCGGCCGAAATGAGCTTCCTTCGCAGGGTGGCTGGCCTCAGCCTTAGAGATAGGGTGAGGAGCACAGACATCCGGGAGGAGCTCAGAGTAGAGCCGCTGCTCCTCCGCATTGAAAGGAGCCAGTTGAGGTGGTTCGGGCATCTGGTCAGGATGCCTCCTGGACGTCTCCCTGGGGAGGTGCTTCGGGCATGCCCATCCGGGAGGAGACCCCGGGGCAGACCAAGGACACGCTGGAGAGATTACATCTCTCGGCTGGCTTCGGAACGTCTTGGTGTCCCCCCGGAGGAATTGGTGGAAGTGGCTCTGGATGTCCCTGCTCAGGCTGTTGCCCCCACGACCTGGAAAATGTGGACACATATAGATCTGTTAAGTTTAAAAACTGGGCGTTCTATCTATGGCAGCCAGGTAACATTGCAGCCGTTATAGAACTGAAACAGAAGGACACATTAGTCTCCCCGTTTGGTATCCCCAGCTACTTTTTTAATAAAATCTAGTATATAAAAAAACTACAGTCAAATAAGACCAAAATATCACCTCCAATATGTTTATTAAAACAGAAGACACTGCTACTATAGCCAGCCACACACATCATCCCAAATAATTATCAGCAAATGTAATAATAACTCAACTTAACAAAATTACAAGTATTACAATTGTTTATGTTCTGAATTCTTCAGGTTGAGAGACATTTATGCTTCGAGGTGGCAGGGGACATGAAGGTGAGTGAGTGATGGTCATGACAAAATGACATCGCAACTGTCTGATCCTAACGTACACGCGCCTGTTGGCTTCCAAATACTGTGTGTAACACTGGAGACATTCAGGAACCCTGAAAAGCATGTGGATTGTTAAAAAACTGAGCAAACCACTATACAAACAGATATATCATCAATATCTTTTGATCTGGACGGTGGGAGGTCAGATTTGTTGTCAGAGTTTACGTCCATGTAGTCAGGTTAACTTTTGCTTTTGTCAGTGTCGAAGCTGCTTGTAGTTTATGCTGTGTTTAATCCCATTAGACAACATTTGGAAGGGAAAAAGTCTATTGTTGCTTAAAAAGTGAAATTATGAAAGGTCTTCAATTATCACGCTGATGGAAAAATGTCATGTATGTTTTTGAGATGTGAAACAGGGCCCAGCTTCTCCAGGAAGTAGTTCATCTCTGTGTGGTTTTAGTTGAAGTATAATCCTTAGATGGCTCACAGTAAATTCATCTGCAAGATGAATTCACAGTGGGTCGGTCTACTTTTTCATCTGAATTCTCCCAAAACCCCTCAGCAGCACATAAAGTATATCCCCTAAAAGTCACAGCCTGTTTCACATTTACAAAATTCCTCTCCAGCTTCTCGTCCCTGCCGCTCAGCTCACCTTGAAGAATCCAAGTTCTGTTTTTTTCTCAGGGCTGAATATATTTTCAGCATTGGTGGCTTTTTGCCGCCATACGCCCACACAACCATAGCAACGTTTCTTGGTAACCACATTTACGCAATGGGTAAAGAAATTCAAGGTAGAGCATAATGTCTACTTTAGAGCCTTATATAAATCCATCCAAGTCTGTCATGTAATCAAGTCTGTCAGGTTACGTGTTTGTTTGAACGACATAGACATAAACATGTTGCTCAAGCGCCCCTGACTATCTGCATGCTCATACAGCTCAGGCTGTATGAGCACTCACATTTTTAATTATACTGCTGTTTAGCACTGACATGCGACCCCATATCCTGCTTGCGGTGATACCCCGCACTAAATATCCAGGGTGTTGGTTGGAGATTACACCCACCCGAGGTAATGAACATGCCCAGCAATTGAACCAGTAATTGAACCAGACTGATAAGCTAATTATTTCCACAGCTAACAAGAAACGTCACCTGTCGCGTTGCATGGGGGGAAGCGATTTATAAAGTGTATCGCGTGTAGCCTACTCTAAGCTCCCGTCAGACAGGAGCTCATTTGGGGCCTGACAAGTCTCACAGGATTTAGTCTAAGATAATTTAAAAAAAAAAATGCTTCCTAAACAAAGCTACAGGATTCTTTTGTTAGTACGTCACTATGTCCAGACTCAAATATGATGGAATAATGTAATATTTTGTCAAAATGTTTAGGGCCCCTGTAGCAGATAAACCCTTATCACTGTGGTGGAATCCAACTTCTCCTCACACATCACCATCAACACACATTTATGACTTTTACTGAAACACCCCAGCACTTATTAGGTGGATTGAAATTTGGTTCAAGCATCCATGTTCACCACCGAATGTCATGTAATCATCTGGTGATGGCTGTTAGTCCCACATCACACCACAGGCGCAAAGTCATGGTTTATCCAATGTTTTTTTGTGTGTGTGTGTGTGTGTGTGTGTGTGTGCTAATTAATAAATGCACAAGCATGATGGCGCACTAAAATAAGATGGTGAACATGGTCCACCTGCATAACATCAGTATCACTATGTTAGCAAGCATGTTTCTGTTTGTCGCAAATCCCTGCCATGCACAGGCCCATCCTCGCTCCTGCTACACCAGTGACTCTTGTTAATAGTTATGAAAAGTTAGCAATAGTCAAGATACATGTGAAATTCAAAAAAAAGGATTTAAAGTGAAACTCCAAATTAGACCCATGTTATGAGTTTAAAGCCGAAGTAATAAAGATACTTGACGATTCCCACTTGTTTCTTATTAGATAAGATCATCTTTGAAACCAACCAGTGTTTCAAATGTGTGTATTTTAAGATATTTTAATGTAACTGTATTTATATTGCAAACGTAGACATTATTTTGATAATTCAATCCAAAATGCCATCTTTTTTAACTCTCTTCTTGGTAGAGTTGTGCAATGTTCAGTCAGCCTGTTGTAGGCAGTAGTTTACTGCTTATTTGGACAATAAGTACAGTAAACACTATTCCATCGGATTTGTGACTATTTCCTTTTTAACAAATTTTTTACCCTTTCAATTTCATTGACCTACTCCACTATCTCTCCAATCATCGCATGGCAACTGCATAAATAACCTTTGTGATACAAGTACCACTGGTTAGGATATACCATATTCAAAGAGCATGTCAGTGCTTGCAGAGTGTAGGTGGAGGGAAATGGCACTCCACCTCACTCTTTCATTCATAAATATAATACCTGCATTGTATGCTGTGAGGGTTGGAGGCCTCAAGAGCTTTTTGAAATGCAATAGAGGGAAAAAGAGACATCAAAGCATTAGACCTGGAGCGCAAATTGCTTGCTGATCCCGGCAGTGTGTCTCCAACTGAGGGACAGAACGGGATTGTGTAACACGGAAAGGTGTTTCCGTCCACGATGTTCGCTGCTTTATACAGGAGTGTTTTGTATACTTCTGGCCCCACGCACTCCTCGACTGCAGCCTGCAGGGTGTGGTTTGCCCAGAAAGTCAATCCCAGCTTGAGCAAAGATTCTAAAAAAGAGGCTCAGGCACACCAGTGCTTCTCTCTACCACCCCGAACATCTCTCCTTCTCATCTGTCTGAGCAGTGGCCCCGTCCAACACGCTGTCTTCCATGTCAACACACAAACAGACTGACAGATACAAGCAGCAGCATGCAGACACACGCATTTTCTCAACACTCATCTTGCAGAAAAATGTTCTGTAATATGTAAAAGCCCCTGTTCCTCCTGGAGCAAGAACAAGGCACCCAGAGTAAAACACACGCCAAAGCAACAAATGCTTTGCGTCTCTTTCTGGTGGTCTCTTCTATATTTAGCGGTTTTGCATTTATTTTTGGTCATTTTACATTTCTTTGTGGTTGTTTGCATCTATATTTAGTAATTTTGTGAGTCATTCTGGTGTTTTTTTGGTTTTATTTTTAATCATTTACATCTATTTTTAGTCATTTTGCATCTCTTTGTGCTCTTTCGCAGCCATTTTGCGTCTCACTTTGGTTGGTTTGCGTCTATTTCATGCGGCATCTCTATGTGGTGTTTTGCACCTCTTGGTGTTCTTAGTTTCACATCTCATTATAGATTGATTGTTTCCTTTATTTTTTAGTGTCACATGTTTTTATGGTCATTTTGTGTCACATTGTAGTCAATTTTACGTCTTTTTAGCTGTTTCGCTTTTCATTCTTGTTGATTCGCATCTATTTTTAGTCATGTTTTATTTTATTTTTTTTGTCATTTTATTTCTTTTTGTTGATGTGTTATATGGCGGCACAGTGGTGCAGTGGTTAGCACTGTCACCTCGCAGCAAGAAGGTCCTGGGTTTGATTCCGGGTCAGGACGTTTCTGTGTGGAGTTTGCATGTTCTCCTTGTGTCTGTGTGGGTTTTCTCCGGGTACTCATGGCTTCCTCCCACAGTCCAACAACATGCAAACTGCGGGTTAGGTTAATTGGTCACTCTAAATTACGCGTAGGTGTGAATGTGAGTGTGGATGGTTGTTTGTCTCTATACGTCAGCCCTGCGATGAACTGGCGACTTGTCCAGGGTGACCCCGCCTTCACCCGAAGATGCTGAGATAGGCTCCAGCCCCCACGACCCCTAACGGGATAAGCGGTAGACAATGGAAATAGACATGGAATGGATGGATGGATATTTTATATTGTCAAGGTTTCTTTTAGTAATAATTTGCTTGGTGATCCCCAGGACCTTTTAGCATCCTCTTTCTTCAGTTAGGTTTTTTTTTTTTTCTCAGTGAATGGCAACATGCCAGAGAACCTCTACACTCCCCTAATGTGAGCACACACCAACACCCACTTCCTACCCTATTACCCTATCACACTTTTTAACATCATTGCCAGGCTCCGTCATCTTTGTTCTCCATCACCACAGGATGCCAAGTTATGCAAGAAAAAGTCTGTGCTTAAATTCAGAACTTGGCATCCGTGTGCTGTAGTGGCAGCGTTGTATGTTTAGTGTGAAAAGTAGACAAAGTTTCCATCAGTTTTTCCTCCCACAGGTGCGCGCGTTAATGGAAAACAGGAGAAAATGTAGGCTCACTGGGCAAATAGGTTATAAAACAACACTCTCTCGTCAGGTTGTTGCTATTCCTGGACTGCTGCTGTGAAAGGAGCTCTGCGTGTGCTCTGCTGCCGCCTGGTGGCTGAGCGCAGTCCATCCCGATTACGTAAAACAGGACAGTGTGTGAGTCATCAACCCCCAGTGGCCGAACAGATGGGAGGTGTGTGTGTGGCTCGTTGTGTGTAGGACTGGGTGGAGCAAACAGCAGTGGATTGTGGAAAAAAGGGGTTTCCCCTTTCTCTTTCTCTCCCCATCGCTCTCTTTCCTCAGTTTATTATTTTCCTTTTTTGTTGGTCAGGAGACTCACTTGCCACATGAAAGCTGCTACAGTAAAAATAGAACAAAAGGCTGTAGAACTTACAGACATTAAGTGCCTTTTCTCCCTTGTTTTGAGGATTTTTAAGGCCTCCTGCTGTCGAAGAAATGGAACATGTATATATTATTGGTGAAAAAAGACAAAAGTCAAAATGAGGCACTGCTTTGGTACCATCCGTTTTTGCTTGTTACTGAGGAGGCCTTTAAGCAAAGAGATCCTCAGCATTTTCAGGCAGAAACCTCGATGTTACCTGGTTGCTGTAAGCTGCTGACGATAATACAGAAAGAAGCACATACATTTGGCCTCAGAAGGCTGTGTTGTGTGTGTGTGGGTGCAGGTAAAGAGGGAGGTAGTGGTTCTGGAAAGCTGGAACTCAACCAAAAAAGACTGTTTTCATCAATTCAAACATTTAAATAATTTACTAGTCCAACTACAGAGAGTGATGGAGGCTGGCTGGACATCTGAGCAAGCAAATTACTTAATGTCTATATTCATTTTATGTTGGATACAATTTCTAGTCCAGGGCAGTGTAGTCAAGAAGTTCACATTACTTGGCTTAAAAAACCCAAAGCAGCAGGTCCTTATTGTGGAGAGGCTGAAACTGGAGAACTGGCTTAAAAATGACTGAACTGTTTGATCGAATATCAAAGGAGTTGAAAGCTAGTTTTCTGTTTAAAATTGGCTGAATTTAAGGTAACTCCTTCAGAAACACAGAGGATCCAGATGGAGAGATCAGAATGCAGAGTGCAGAGGTTACACTGGAAGAATGTTCACTGTGACGCAGAAATTAAAAGGTATAGTGTTTTTATATGGGTTTTAAAAAACAAAAAACAAAAAGGTACAACACAACAAGCGACGTGACAAACCTACAAAACATGGCGAAGGATTGTTTGAACACAGGAAGGAACGGTGGAGGGTGAGGATAAGCCTGGACTCTGAGGTCTGATCTGAGTGGTTACTGCATCATGTCTGTCGACTGGAATAAGGTGACAAACAGAGCAGAAGACAAGGATGTAAACAGGCGAAAAACAGATTAATCTAGTGACGACTAATCCAGTAATTCATATGTGGTGGATATGAATCTCTCGACTTGATGGCAGATTGAAACTATGCCATGCAGATTTTTTCTTTTTTTCTTTTAATCAGCCTGAACAGGCGTGAGATAAACCTTCAGAATAAAATCCCTTTTAAAACACACTGACCACAGAGCGGTGCTGTCAGCAAGATGTTAAACACTAATTAGCGATAACCAAGGGAAACGTTAAACACAAGGGGACAAATTTGACTGGGCTATTGTGTTTCTATACATTGTATAATGTATGGCTCTGTTTGGACGACTAAAAGCTAAGAGTGTAACATCACAGTGACTGGATCAACTATATCAACCCCTTCTGTTTTACAGCTTCTATTTCCCTTTTTTTTTCCTTTTTTTTTTGGCATCTGTGTCTCTCCTCGAGCTTTCTCTTTATCTTCATGTGTCTGTGTCCCTCCGGTCTTCCCCTTTTAAAAGGTGTATGGCCCGACGTAGATGGAGAGTCTGAGGGCGGAGCTGGTCTGGTAGGAGCTCTGGTAGCTGAGCAGGGGGTTCACTGACACCATCTCCAGGTCCAACGTGTACTCTCTGGGCCCCGACACGGCACGGGCCAACACCAGCATGGCACTGATATTATTGATTTGCTGGAGAAAATTAAACAAAAAAATGTTTTTACCCATGTCCCTGGCACTTTCACATGCGTACAATAATAAAAAGCTACAGTTAGCGGTTAGCTTAGAATGCAATGTGGGGGGGGGGAAAGTGGGAAGTGTTTACTTTGACTCACAAACGCATAAAAAAAATCCACCCACTGGCCCCTTTAAAGTTCTTAGGTAAGCACATTATATACAGAATATTGATTTGGTTTTGGTACCTATTCCTTATTAGCACTGTCAGTTATAACTGACAAATAATAACAATAAAGTAAAAACTATAAATTCAAGTGTTTGTGCTGGGCAAACCTGCCTGCAGCTTCATATGTACCACACAGACATGGGACTGGTATTGAAATTCTCATCTAGATTCCGGCAAAAACATGTTCCTTTATTCTATACATGACAAAAATGATAAAAGGGTACGTTTTCCATTCTTTTGTGAGTTTCCTGTTTTATTCTAATGAGAAAATGAAGCACAGTGGTTAGTTTCTGAATTTTTTCAGCGTGGTCAAGCCACCATCTGACAGTCCTCACTAATTACAGATTATTTTGTCAGTACTTGCTTGGGTTTACGCACTTTAACAGCCCTTACCCTGATGTAGAAGTCTCCGTTTTCATCTCCGGAGCGGATGCGGAAGGTGTTGTAAGCCACTGGAGAGACACTGGTGGCCTGAATCTGGAAAATGTCAGAGGGGACGGAGCGTTCCGAGGTGATGCTCATGTAGCGGTGGACGATGGAGAAAGGCAGCTCTCGGCAGGCAGGCTTGTTGACGGGACACACACAGCGACTGGACACACACACACAGATGAGCAAACAAGCAGAGTGAGAGTTGTTAAACATTAACAGCGATTCATAAATCTGCCAGCAGAGGGAGTGAGGGGAGAGATCCACCAAATGTTAATCAAATATTGAACAGTTGCCATGTTTCCGTTATGTTTTTCTAAAACTCATTTTATATGGCCAAGTCATCAGGGATTTATTCATAGTGAGCCACACCTGTTACCGATCCAACACTTTTTTTTCTCAGTAATAGTTTTCTTATTGCACTGGAGCGTGCTCAAAGGGGAATGTTGCAAGTTGGACTCCTGTGTGGAAAATATAATTGGGGGGATTCCAGTTTGAGTCTTACTCAATGCAGGGGCTAATTATGGTCCAAGGTGATGGCCAGCACATATTTTAGTAAGTGGGAAAAGGTGTGTGAAAGTGTGTGTTTACATACTGGCACACACAAGCTTACATTAGGTGTCACTCACTTCTCAGACACTTGTACGTAGGGGTCTTGGCAGCGGTTGGCTTCCACACACTGGTACCGTCCGTGGATATTCACACAGGTCTGTGTTTCAGTACACTGATGGTCACCTGTATCACATTCATTAATATCTGCAGAGGAAAAACAGCACGTGAGGTGCCATCCAGAGGAGAAACAGAGCAGTCAAACAGAGATTGCGGTCGACTCAGTGTTTCGTTTGCGACTTTGAGAGCACAGAAAGCTGCTTGTTTTGTTTTGTGAAGGAAATGGAGATTGGACTGCTTACCCAGGCAAAGTCTGGTGCCTTGCAGCTGATATCCTTCTGGGCACACACAGGAGAACTTCCCGGGTTCGTTGACACACTGATATTGGCACAGGTAACTGGAGTAGCTGCACTCATCGATGTCTGCAAAGTTACAAGCTCAGGTTTCGTGGCTTTGTTTATAATGAAAAGAATGTGGGCAGACTCAGATGGATCCTTGTTTAAAAGGTAAGGTTTCTTACCGTTGCATTTAAAGCCGTCAGGCCCCAGCTCATAGCCCTGGTCACAGCGACAAAGGAAGGTGCCATATGTGTTGTAACACTTCTGCGAGCAGGGTGCACCCATATCACATTCATTCACATCTGAATGGACGGAAGGTAGATTTAATGGAACACGTTCAAAAAGCTTTAACAATCCCTGAATCAAACAATCATTTATTAGGATGAAAGCTCCTAATAAATGTCAAAGCTGTGAAAACAAATTTTCCGTTTGATTTCAGTTTTGCTCTCTTTATTAAGTCTCTGAAAATGTAATGCCACTCACTTTACACCTCTGCACCAGTCAGTATTTAGAAATACTGAATAAAGATGTCACCATGCCGCTTAAAATCAAAGATAAATCAACTGATGTGACAGCTCAGTTGAGTTTAAACTATCTTTTCTCATAAATCTTGAGTTTAATTGTGCAGCATAAGGTCACAGAGGAATGCATTAAATAAACTCCAAAGATTCAGCTGGGCTCGTCTAAGAGATTGCCAGACCATTTTCAACATGCAGTCCTGTAAACACACTGTAATGTGTATAATCTCCTCCAATCGAATTTCAATGTGAGACAGCAGCGCAGCATGCAGACTTGTTGCCTGATAACTGCGACCACGACTCCTGGCTCTTGAGGTCAGTTGCAGAGGGCATCACTCACCAATGCACGACCTGTTGTTTCCTGCCAGCTGGAAACCAGGTTCACACTGACAAGAGAAGGAACCAGGGACATTAACACAGCGATGTTGGCAGTACCTGTATCTGCACTCATCGATGTCTGTGAGAGAGAGAGGCAAAAGAGGGATACTCAGGTCACTCTCTAACTTCACACCAGGCCTTTAGCAAAACATATTTTGAGTTACCATATTTATAGAGGTTAAAGGATGAACTCAGATGATCTCACCAATGCACTCCGTGCCAACCTTGCGGTACCCATCCGGACACTGACAGGTGAAGGTGCCCAGTGAGTTGATACACTGCTGGCTGGGCTGACAGTCGTGTTCATCTCGCTCACACTCATCAATGTCTGCGTTTGTAGGTGAGGTGAAACAAGGACACACGTGTCAGAATGTGGTTATGATGAGCAAACATGGCATCATTTATCTTGGCAGGGGGATACAGTGTGAGTGTTGGAGGGCAGACGTTGGCCACTCTGTTCTCCACTCATCTGCACCTGACAGCTGAAAATAACACACTATGCTGAATCATGTTTTGCGGTCTCACGCAAGCTGACGAACCGCAAGCCCGCAAGTTCTTAAGGCCAGCAGCTGTTCTCGTGTGAAATCTTCCAAATTCCTCCACTGTCTGTCTGCCCCCCACGGACTCATACTCACTCACGCCCACGCAGAAAGCAGCAACACGCTGCCCCCAGTCCCAACACCTGCTATGGCCACCTGTCCCTCACAAACTGCGTCCGCTGACAATAAATTTACACAATCACACACACATAAACATGCTTAATGGTTACTCATCCTGTGGCCACCTGTCCACCTTCAACCCCCAGAGTTACACAGCAGACACCCACCCACACAGCTGTCTCCCTGCTGCTCGTAGCCCTGAGGGCAGGGGTTGGTCACAGCAGGCGTGATGGGGGGCTCTGGGGCTGGGATGACCGACGCAGAACGGGGGAGGCACAGGTACCCTCCGTAGTGGTTGAAGCACTTCATTTCCCCCTTGCAAGCATCTGGAATGGTCTCACACTCGTTTGTGTCTAGTTAAAGGCACAGAGACAGAACATTAAGCACTGAACATGATGAAATCAGTAAAAGGGTCAAGACAGTTACTCAAGCATTAGGTGGTGAAAAATGCAGGAAAAATAGATATTTCACCTTTGCAGTGCTCAGTCTGCGGGTCCCAGTGATACCCATC
>KV751335.1:3739070-3760885 GCA_001698575.1 Mola mola
GGAAGATGTGAACAGTCTCTCTGAGCCAAGTTGTTGCATAATATATTCAATAATACATAATAAATCCCCAGTAGTGGGACATGAAAAAGAGGAAGAGGATGGAGAGACTTGTTTCCTCTGCATTCATCAAGAAGTGCTGGGCCAAGAAAGACAAGTTTCTGGAATTTGTGACATTTTGAACTACTCAACCTAACCAATCATTTTAAAAAAAAAAAAAAAAAAAAAAAAAAAAAAGCTCTATTTAGAAAAAAGGAAATCATTCTGGGAAAAAGAAAAAAAAAGAACAAGTGAGGCCTGAAGAAACAGAATTAAAACTAAATCAACCCCCTATATATGACTGCGATTACATGTTGGAAAGGGGAACGCCACTGTTTCATTTCAAAGAATTCGAGGGCAACACGTCCACACGAGCAAACAGTTATTATCAACAGAGAGGAAATGAGAGAGAGGAGGAGAAGACAGGAGGCAGAGAGAGATTCATCCATCCTTACCGTGTAGGTGTCACTTTCTGTGTGCAGCTGTGAGAGAGCACTGTGGAGGAGCACAGACACGCACACGAACACACACAAGACTGACACACACGCGCCCTGCATACTAACACTAATTTCTGGGAGATGGGGCAGGAACACGAGTGAAACATGCACGCACACGCACACACACACACACACACACACACACAGCTATCAGACAGGTAGCAGGTAGCAGACTTTGCGATGTACCAAGCAGCCAAGGAGCCGAATCTGTGTTTCAGAAAGACAGAGAGGGATACACAGGAAAAAAAGACAATATCACAATCTCAGATAACACAGAAATGTTCAGTCTCAAGACACTCCAGTGCTATAAGCTTTCCCTGCAGCCAAATGGATAGATCAACTTAAAGCAAAACCACTGGAGCCAAATTCTAAGTAGTCATTGAGAACACAAACAGTTAGCGTCTTGGAATCGGTTCACTGTTTGTCAACCAAACAGTTCCCGCTTTGATTGCAAATGGGATAACTGGAATGAATCAGTGTGCCTGGTGAAAACATAAACATTGTGACGTACTCCGTCCCTCTGCTGAAAATAACAAAGTCAACAACACAGAAATACTGTCATTTTAGCTGCTCACAGAAAGCCCTGTGTGTCTGCAGACGTGCAGAGTACAACTCAGTGGAATGATCGTCTCGCTGAGCATTGCCTCCAGAGGTTCATTTTACTGTGCAGCACAGCAGCATCAGGGGAAGCACATAAATCCTGGCTATTACTTGCATATTTTACTACAGCGTTTTTATGCTCAGCTGCTTCCATATCAGTAATAGCTTTAATTGCCTCTGTGACAAGGAATCTCTGAGGATGCCGTATGAGCCGTTGTAATACTGTAGGAGGGCATCTGTGACAGAAAGAAAGCACACGTACTCTGTACTTAAGCAGCCAAAACTTTTAGGCATTTCACTTTTCTTGTGTAGTCCAATTTTATGGCGTTTCACCACTGTCTAACAGACCTTTCCCACACCAGCCATTTTGGCACGAAACAGAAGAAAAACACATGTTACCAAAAATACAAATTCAGGTTCAGCTCAGTTCATCGTGTCAAACAGCATCAGTGTGTTGCTCTTCATTTTGAGTCACTGGGCTGTGCTCAGTGGAACAAAACCATCATAGTTTCATTAATTAAACCTGTGGTTATCGTCATTTCCATTCCAGAAAGGCTATTAGTTGTGTAGGTTTACAAACAAGTCCACAGTGTGATCCAATGTGCCCCTTTTCAGTGGGGTTTGGTTTAGTTTTGACCATGGCAAGAACTGGGTGCAATGCATTTCAAATGAACAGATAATGGAATTCATTTGATATACGATATGAATTCATTAGCTGAAAGGATTCATTTCTACCAAGAGTACAAGTTTGTTGTAAAAGTAGAAAGACAAACAGAGACAACAAGACAACTAATTTGACTTGGAGAGGTGAGTTTAATTTTGTTTATGTCTCGTTACAAGTGACTTTGATGAGATGATGTGGCTAAGCCCAACTTAAATAAGAACTTGCCTACATTATGTATGAAGACAGTCGCCGTTGGTAACACAAAAGTAAACTCTCACATTACTTTTTCTCAGTTGGTAATGTGGCTTTTTAATGGTTGTAATCTGATAACATAACAAGCACTGCTACCCAAAACTGTACATGAAACAGAAAAAAAAACAGTGTTTCCCAGAACCATCCCCTCTGAAGCAGATTATATTCACTTTTGTCATCAATATTACTAATTAACAGCATCATGCTAACATTGTAAGTAGCTTACCAGTACTGCTGGATGCACAAACAGGTCAACCAAAAATTATGCTACATACTTTTGTGTGAATAACCTCTCAGGAAACTCTAATAGGGGAAATTCAGCATAATGAGTTTTTACTACAAGCTATTACTTCTGCTTTGGATACTATAATTTTCCTGGTAGTTTTTATGCGTTCATCAGAGCTGCCATTGTTAATTGATCATGGTTGAGTATTTTGATTGCGTAAAAAATCATTTACCTCATTTTCTGTAATTTTCCAACTTCGGAAATATGGGATTTTTCTGTTTTTCTGAGTAAATGAAGATTTACACTGTTGAGTAGACAAAAAAACCTGTATGCCACTCTGGGTCTCTAAAAAATCATTTGCATTTTCCTAGTTTTCAATGTCAGACTAAAGCAATAAATTAATTGTAAAAAGAATCAGCAGATTAAATAATAATATAAACAATGAATTTAGAATTGTTGCTGGGAGTTCTAATGTTTATTATTAATTTAATTGAGTATTTTTTTTCTCCGAGTTATCTGCTTTTCCATCAGTAAAGTGGTGCAGTACTTCTTCCACCACTAGTCTTTCCTACAGTGTTTAGTACAGTCTAGTGTATTTTTTGAGGTAGATTTAAAATGAATTGTGTTTTGCTGACTGTTATATGGGCTTTGGCACCCATCAGAGACACAACCATTCTACATATTGCTCTTAGAGAGAAGCTGAGAAGAAGCATTTGGGCTGATTCTGCACATAAACAAATCACCTTTTCCTGCTCCCTCAGACTGAAAACTGAGAAAAGGCAGGCCAGCTCGAGGAACAAAAAAAAAAAAAAATGAAATTGAATTATATAATAACTGCCTACGTGACACACGTGCCCTCAGCCACATTGGCTGGCATTGTTTGTTATATCTCATGTTCAGAGAAACAGAAAGCCACAGGGTGACGTGGAGTCAACTCATCAAATTCATGAGGGATGACATCATAGTCCATTTGTGACCTTTGCTTGTTAAGAGGAACAAAACATGCCATCGACACATGAGCACAGATGGTAGCACACACACCACCGTGCAATCAGACAGCCTCAGTACGTGACATTTCTGGAAGGGCCACGCAGCAGTCGCTTACAAACACTTACAAGAATTTGACTCAAAATCACCCAAAAACAAATTGACCATCAGTGTGGGGTCCACTCACTCACTGGCTACTGCGTGCAGGCAGTGGGGATGCATGGGTGTTGCCTTGCTGTCGCTAGAGGTCATGTGGTGGTGGACCTCTGGAATGCCTGTGGCAAGGATGTGGCAGCCACTTCCCAGCTGGGATGCCCTGCCACAGCAGTGGTTCCCAGAGTATCAGGTTCTGGGAAACCCCCCATGGACTCACATAGGAGGATGGCTGTGCCAAACTTCCAGCCACTGCTCCCCTAACCCTTCATCTCTCCACAATGTGTAGGAGGATATCCGAGAATGAGGCCCAATTGCAGGAATTCATGGTCTGGGCTTTTCAACTATAGGTGTTGTAGAGGAATTTGGATATCTTAATTAAACATTTGTCATTTTCTTTAAATCAAAAAAAGACAAATATTTGTTGGATTCTGCTTCAAAAATATGATTTGCTGCATTTCATATATGATAGCAAATGAAATATCTTTCGATTGTGAACTGTTGGTCAGACCAAAGGAAGATTTGAAGATATTTCACACTATTTTGAGATTTACTAAATGACACCACAGAGAAAATAATTAGCACATCATTTGAGAATAAAGATCAGTGAAAGTTGTATCTCTGACTGGAACCTCAAAACAATTCATTCTATTCATACAATTCAAAATTTGTGGCTCTAGTTAGCCTCAGTAGCATCAGGATGACCCATTTTAAAATTCACACAGTCAGCACAATTTAATAAAAAAGATGTAAGGCAGCTATTGAAACTGACCACATGTGGACCAAGAAAAAACCCACAGTCAGACCACACACTCACACACATACACACACATAGAGTGTTAATGCAGGGTGGTCATGTGCACACATAGTGGGCTTTGTGCTGTTCTGCTCAGCTGTGCGTAGACTAGCAGGAGAACATGGTGGCCCAGTACGCTCCAGCTGCGCTTTGTTACCGTTGTGGCATTGAACCCGCACTCCAACCAGGGCTGTAACTGTACCACATCCCACCTGAGCTGCACTGTCTCCCCGCGCAAAGAATGTTGAAGGGCTGTGATGCATTAGTGTGGGCATCCGATGTGGCAAGAGATGATGTTCTCCTCCCTGTTGCTTTTGTAATCCCACCTGAGTCATTACAGTGACAGTGGAGCTGAACGATCACATGTTTTCTATTAAGAGCACAATGTATGAACAGTGATAAATTTCACTGCTAAACAAGCAGTGATCTGAAAGCCTACAATGTTATACAGGTTTAAAGGTGCTTTGTGTATTTGATCCTGCCGCTGGCACCTGTTTCTCAGACTTCACCCTAACTGTTTTGCTGTAGTTTTCCCCCTTGAGAAGTCAACCCGAGCTTGTGACATCAAATTTTTTTACAAGAGGGATGAGGTGGAAGAATTTTCAACATACTGTATAATAATACGTGCCGTGTGACTCAGTGCCTCTCTTCCTGTCAACCCCCCTATTACAGTTTCTGAAGCAGAGCGGTCTACACAGACTGTGGGCCACGTTATCTTGACTCTTATAAGGAGCCAAGCACAGCTTGGAAAGTGGTGCTACTGTGACGTAACGAAAAAAGTAGCCAGGAGGCACGTCTCACCTTTAATACTTCTCCCTAAAAGTCTCGTAAACACGAGAAGGCATCCACTATTTCTTTGTTTGACACAAATCTCTTCGAACGTGGACATCGGACATGAAAGAAACTGAGGAAAACTCACAGATGGCTCTTATTTGGATGGATCTTCTGACTCAGTCTCCCTCTGAGCAGCGTGTCCCGTTGCCGGCTGCTAGCGTCCTGGCCGAGCTGGCGTACAGAAGGGGTCCCTTAAACTCCTGCCTGTGTGACCCTGAGAGAGAGTAGGGAGACCGACAGCTGGAGCAGCTGAACACATGCAAAGGGAGGGAGGAGAGCGAGAGACGAAGAGGAGAGAGAGAGGGACAGCCCATTCTTACTACCCCCCTCCCTCCCTCCCGCCGGCCCCCTGCACTGCTATCTTCCACTCTCCAAACCCCCTCTCTCTGCCCCCCAGGATGCAAATTCCTGGTCTCCAGCCCAAATACCAAAATTCCAAATGCATCCCAAATCGCAGGCGGAACGACCCACAGATTCACACACTTGGCCCCCCATCATCTTACCAAATGCCCCCTCTCACTGGTCCCACAACACACCTGGTTTCATTTAAGCTAAACCCCCACAAAAGCCCCAAGCTCTCCCACCCCTCCATTTTCAAATTTACCCCCCATCTATCTATACTTACGTCCCCCGTTTTTTCCTTTTTTTCCATATAGAGACTAAAGCCCTTGCTCTCATCCAATCTAACATGCAGGATATTTATAGCCGCGGAGGGAGAAGTTAATGGAATGTGGACAAAAATTAGAGAGTGGAAGAGAAAGGGCGAGTGTGTGGAGACCTATTTGGAAAATTTGTCCTCTCAGCTTGAAGAATGAAGTGCTGCCACTTTCTAGGAGAAAATACAGTGAATAGAACTATCATTATTCTTGACCAACACACCTACTTTGCTACTCTCTGTACATGACTACTCCATTACATTGAATTTGTTCCTTTGCAGTCTGTTGTGTTGCTTAACCCACAGTGGTCTTTATGGGATTAAGTCTGATTAACCTGGGCAAACTTCACGGTAACTCTTGTCTTTCTCAAAAAATGTAAGTCTCTTCAGAATTAAAGGAGCAACAAATGTTATTATAAATGCAGGCTTCATTTCAGAAATATAACACCTATTACAAAATCATACATTACATCAAAATTACTGAGCAATTGCTGTTTTTCTCCTATTCATACCTCCAGAGTGTTGCTTTAGAAACGTTTTCTTAACCTCAGACTGTTTATCTCTCCGGAGTGGTGGCAGACATGGCAGCTGTCATTACAGGAGATGTTGTGAAAAATCACACTGACAACCCCCTGGGTGGAATACTCTGCCCACCCCCACCCCCGCCTAAGTCCCTTATTCCCATGACCACACAACCACCATACAGTGGCAAAGGTCTCAATTCATGGTTTTGTAACAATGTGAGATTTGCAGGTCAAATTTAAATCTATACTATATACTGTGTACAGACAGGGGTGGGGCTTTATAAATCTGCCATCTTCTTTTTCTGTCTCTTATCTCCAGCTAAAACCCCAAAAATCAGTAAACCCTGTCTTTGGCACGGGGTAATGATAATAAAAACAACAACATAAAACCAAATAATGACAATTTACAAAATTTTCAAATTTTCAAATTTAAAGTTTATTTACAAACCAAATTTACAGATAGTACAAGTGAAGATAGGGAGGATTAAAGTGATGATGGGGCTTGAGAAACCTTATACATCGTTGCTGCTGAATTAAAACGGGGCGGGGGTAGGCAGAAAACAAACCAAAGGAAAAGTGGGGAGAAGAGACAGGCAATCCATGGAGAAAAAAAACACTTAGTCATGATACATTTTGAAGATACAGCTTTTGACGACGCCCATGTATCTGTCCCACACAACCTGGTGTCTGAGGGGCAAAAAAAACAGAGAAACAGAGAGAGAGGAAAGTGTGAGTGAATGGAGAACAGAGGTAGTACTACAAGTCTTACGACAAATCGTAGTTGTGAAATCTGGTTAAATGAGGCAATCTTTGTACATTCAGTGTAATGGGGAAATGAGGGGGGGCTGTCTTTCTTTTTATGAATATCTCTTTGTTAAACCAGTAGTGGCACAGTGCTGTGTAAACCTTTAACTACATTCCAGAGCATATGCATGAGAAACAAGGTAACTACAGTTTGAGAAGCCACGGGTGAGAAAGAGTGACACCCACTGGTAGAACCGGGACATGAATGTTTAAGACCGACGTGCAACTCTGACTGGCAAAGCCTATATCATTATTAAGATACTGTTGTATTCCAAAGCACTCTATTTTCTATATGTGCCCCCCTTGGGAATTAATATTTGGGGCATGGTCGGCACATCAACTCACTTGAACGTGTCGAGCATGTGTGCAGAGTTGGTGTAGTGAGTGAGGTAGAGCTTCATGTCTGCTGCTGTCCATCGGTCCGAACGACACGGCTCAATAAACTAGGGGTGAAAAAGGGGGGGGAAAGGAGTAATGGAGACGTTACATCGCAGCAGGGAGGCTTTTAAGCTTGCCTCGGAAAAAACTGGTACATACCTTCTCCACTAGATCTATGAAGAAGTCTCTGACGTCCTTTGTGTTAGTTAACTTAGCAGCAATGTTGACAAGGCCTCTGGAAAGGTTCTACAGGAAAAACAAACTAATTGTCATGCAAAACTATTTCCTATATTTTCATTTCTTATTGTACAAAATACTGACCAGTTACATGTAGGATATTATAAGGGTATATACATTTTTCTCACCTTGAAATTAGCCTCCATCTCATTAAAAGTTTTAGTCTTTCCTCTGAGAGCTATACAGACCAGACTGAACAAGAGAAGGGACAATGGAAACAGAGAAGTTTTAAGTAAAAATCTAACTATAAAAAAAATATGTAGGATTTAAAATAATATACTGTGTTTTCTCTAATCAGCAAACATACATTTTTTTTTGTGTTTTTCACCTTTTATGTTGATCCAACAAATCTTTGTCAGTGATTAAAATCTTCAGTTCTTTCAGCTCTTGTAAAAACTCTTTATCGAGATCCACATCCATGTCTTCCACCATGTTATCTACAAAGAAAACTCAGGTCAGACCTGGTCAAATCCAATTCTTAACTTACTATTGTCACCACTAAATTCACTAATAATCGATAGAAGGTTACAAAATCAAAATTTATATTCCTTATAATGAAGCTGTAAGAAACCTGAAGGACCACTGTTGGTCAGTGGATCTCACAGAAGGAGCCACAGCTCTAAATGATTTCTTATTAATAAAAACCAGCCTAGACGTCACACCTCTTGTTTGTATGTAAGAGATCACTTTTAAGCCCTATTTATTGCCTCACAGTTATCAATGTTTTGTTTTTTTAAATAAATTCTTGTTCTCGGATCCATTACAAATGCTTTATCGCTCTGTAAGCCTCAAAGTAGGACAAATTGAAACAGTTCCAGCAATTTATGTTGTTACATAACTGGTCTACAATGTTGTACATGTCCTTAAGATCTCACATGAAAATGTCCGTAAATGGTAAAAATACAAAATTTTAAATAGCTCACCAACAGCCCCAACAGTCCAGCTGATGATAAGCTGCCCAGCACAGAAAGCAAAGTCCTGAAAAGTGAGATATTGCAGCTTTCTTTTCCCAGTCTCAAAGCGATTGTTGGCAAAGAAAACAATGGCAGCATAATCCCTGAAATGAGTCGAGGAGACGTGACTGGAGTTAAGAATAAAAAAACAGAACTGTGAGATATAGCTTTGTTTTAACAACTGTGACTATCCTGAACAGTGACCTTTTCAAGAGCTTTTTATGGTAAGCTAACAACACAGATTCATGTAGTAACTCATCATAAAACTCACAACACATCTGAAGCAATACCAATACTGCAAAAATGAACCTGAGGCGGGAAGACGTCTCTCTGATTACCTTGCAAGCTGGTCAGAGAGAAGAAAATGCTGACGTATGTTCTCCACCAGGGGTCCCTTCAGCTCTTCCACTACTTTGAAAACCCGTTTGAAGTTGTCGAACTGAAATATAACACATAAAGCTGGGGTTTCACAAAAAAACATAAAGAAATAAAACAAAACAAAAAATCATTCAGCTGCTTCATCACATTTAATCATTTTAACCCTTTAGCTGGCAAAAATATTACACAATAAATTATGGTGATGTAATAGGTCAGCGTACGAAAAGTCATCAAGTTTGTGTGTTGTCCTCACTGCTTGTGGTAACTACAGTATGTGTTTAAACTGTCTTGTTTCGATGAGCCAAACGAAGATTGTTTAAAAAAATTTCCACTATACACAATAAAGATTTATTCTATTCAATTTTTTTCTGCTGTTTTATTCTATTCTACTTGTTACCAGAACTCAAAATACAAGCAAAACTACGATAAAGTTATTTATTTATTTTTAATCAAGGCACCACATTAAATTGTCATTACAAGACTCTAGTTGATCTCAATACAAAAAAAGTATAATTCAAAGATCCTGCATATTCTGACAGATAGCAAGCACTGACCATTTTAAAATTTTTAATACAGATCTCTGGGTTATTGTGTAGTTGAGAATGCTCTTACCTGCCGTCTGCAGCTCTTCAGTGTCACACCTGTTTTGGCACTGATGTCGTCCAGATCTTTCTTTGTTCCTTTGGAGAGTTTCTTTCCCAAGACCTCCCGGACAAACGTGTCATCAAAAGCATAGTATCTAAATAAGGAAACAAAAGCAAAAGATAAAACCTTAAAGTCTATATTGGCATTGTCCATAACATGACAGGCAACTAAACTATTTCAAGGAAGAGACTAAAGTTCTAAAGATACAAAAAAGAAGCATATATAAATCCCTGATATACCTGAATGTTAGTAATAACTTCATCAATGAAAAGCAAATCAGATAATGAAAGAGAAGACAGCATTTTTACTACACCTCTCAATGAGGATGGCTTGTCGATGAGGTGGAATTTGGAACAGCAGCTGATTGCCTAGTTTGGCCGGGCTGTGCAGCAAACGCTCACACATCTGGAAAGTCCTGTACTGATCCATGGTGTCACTGAGCAGAACATCTGCACTGGCCTCACACTCCTCCATCACTCCCCCTTCCATCCGCGCCTTTACAGCATCGTTCACTGTTGAATGAATTAGATGAGCCTGATTTGCAGGGCTGGGTGATTTAACTGTGGCAAAAGTTTTATGCTTCACGTAGGCCACTTACAACCTGCATAATGTGAATAGAAATGCTTTTTCTTCTTTTTAAAGACACGTTGCGTGGAAAATTTGTGAAGTCCAATCTAACTACCCAAGGCTGTGTAAGAGCGCCCCTACTCAACTGTATGTATGAACAGTGCCTGCGCACACTGTAAGGCATAAATCTATGTAACCCCACCACTTATACCTGTGTATCCATCCAACCAGAGCTGGTAAACCTGTTCATCCATTATAGTGGTGTTACCCACGAACACATCCAGCTCCACTGCCATCTGCGTGGAGGCAAAGTAAAGGATCGTAGGTGAGGACAAATTTGTTTAACTGAAGTAGTCATCTACCATCAACCGTCAAATTAGTTAAAAGTGGCAAAACACAACGAGGATGACATTAGCCCATACCTTGTTTTGAGTGTGCTGTCCACACTAGGTCCTAGCAAGAAGCTACGATGCTACCGTGTAAAAATATACCCTTAACGTCGACTGGTTTAAGTTAAATCGTTTTTCCATTGCGTACCAATTACTCGGCGCAGCTTCCTCCATTAAAGGCTAGCATTCTGTGCTAGCTGCGTCGCAAAGTTAGTGGAGCCAGCGGAGTCTAACGGACAGCAAGACAACAGAATTAGCATATAGACAACGAATTTATGTGAAAAGGGCAGTCAATTGTCGCATATTGTTTAAAACATCTCATCAAATGGTGGCTTCACTGCTTCGCTAAAGGTGCGCGCTGTCAACAACAGTAGCCACACGAACTTCCTGTATTGTTACGTCACAGGAAGCGCTGGCTGTTCCGTTAAAACAAATGTAGGGCTCGAAATTTAATATTTTAGTTTAGTTTTACATGTACCTTATTTAATTTCCTAATATTCCTTTGATGTTTTACCTTCAAAGGTAAATAAAAGTCTTGTCTAACAGCCATCTTGCCAACGTTAGGTTCATTTTTTTATCATTAAAACTATTTGATTTTTGTCTTATTCAATCATTTGTTTTTAACAACACATGTATTATAGCTGTGTTGTTGTACATAAACGTTTTCCAAACAGTTTGATATCTCTCTTTAAATAATTTTATATTAATCCAAACATATTTTAAGGGACTGTTTAAGTAATAAAAAGCTAATCTTTATACAAATTTCAAATCACTATTAACATATTTTTCAGAACGCAATTAGATGTTTTGTAAAATTATGAGTTTCTTACCAAATTTTTAAGGCACGCAAACCCTGATTTATTGGTTAATATATTGCATTTATATTGAAACAGTAATAGATAAATGTAGAAGAGTATCACCCCTGCTGCCCCCATATTTCCTCTCAGTTATCTGTAGGTGAACTGGCATTGACATGCATGTCTTTTCCAACTTCTTGTTTCATCTCATTCGTTACTCTAAATCAAGTAAACCCAATTTTTCATGATTTCAACATGAGGACAATGACATTGACCTAAGATATCAAACAAATAAGATAGATTTCATCAGAGTGAGGAGAGTTTGCTGAGAGCTATAAGGAGTACTTTGAGGAGCTGATGAATGAGGAAAATGAGAGGGGAAAGAAAGGTAGAAGAGATGGAAAATGTGGAACAGGAAATTGGAAAGATTAATAAAGATGAAGAATGGAAAGGATGTTGGTCCTGCTGACATACAGGTAGAGGTATGGAAGTGTCTAGGAGAGAGGGCAGTGGAGTTTTGATGAAGCAGTTCAACATGAACGTGGACAGTGAGAAGATGCCTGAGGAATAGAGGAAAAGTGTACTGGTGCAGTATTTTTAAGAACAAGGGTGATGTGCAAAGTTGTAGCAGCTACAGAGGGATAAAGCTGATGAGCCGCACAATGGAGATTTGGGAAAGAATAGTGAAAGCTGATGAAAGATGATGATTTGAGAGCAGCAGTAATGTTTCATCCCAAGAAACAGCACTACAAATGCCATGTTTGCTTTGAGAATGCTGATGGAGAAGTATAGAGAATGTCAAAAATAGTTGCATTGTGTCTTTGTAGATCTGGAGAGAGTCTATGACAGGGTGCTGAGAAAGGAAATGTGGTACTGGGTGAAGACGTCTGGAGTGGCAGAGGAGTATGTAAGACTAGAGCAGGATATGTATGAGAGCAGTATGACAGTGGTTGGATGCGCTGTAGGAGTGACAGATGGCTTCAAGGTGGAGGTGGCACTGCATCTAGGATCGTCCCTGAACCTCTTCTTTTTTTCATGGGTAATGGACAGACTGACAGATGAGGTCAGGCAGGAATCTCCGTGGACGATGATGTTAGCAGATGACATTGTGATCTGTAGTGAGAGCAGGGAGCAGGTGGAAGAAAACCTGGAGAGGTATGCGCTGGAAAGAAGAGGAATGAAAGTCAGCCATAGCAAGACAGAATACATGTGTGTGAATGAAAGGGAGGCAAGTGGAACGGTGAGGTTAAAGGTAGTAGAGGTGGAAAAGGTCCATGAGTTTAAGTATGTGGGGTCATCTGTTCAGAGCAGAGGGGATCGTGGTAAAGAGGTGAAGAAGCGAGTGTAGGCAGGGTGGAGCAGGTGGAGAAAAGTATCAGGAGTGATCTGTGACATACGAGTAGCAGCAAAAGTGAAAGGAAAGGTTTACAAGAGTGTAGTGAGTCCAGCAGTGTTTTTGGTTTGGAAACGGTGACACTGACCAAAATACAGGAGGCAGAGCTGGAGGTAGCAGAGTTAAAGATGTTGAGATTTTCTTTGGGCGTGATGAGGATCGATAGGATTAGGAACGAGCACATCAGAGGGACAGCACAGGTCAGACGTTTTGGAGACAAAGTTAGAGAGGCCAAGATAAGATGATAAGATAAGAGAAGAGGCTAAGATGGTTTGGACATGTGCAGAGCAGGGACAGTGAATATATTTGTGGAAGGATGCTCAAGATGGAGCTACCAGGCAGGAGGCAAAGAAAAAAACCAAAGAGGAGCTTTATGGATGTGGTGAGAGAGAATATGCAGATAGTTGGTTTGAGAGAAGAAGCTGAAGAGAACAGGGAAAAATGGAAGAGGATGATCCACTGTGGCGACTCCTAGAAAAACATAAGTAAAGCTGAAAGAGGAAAAAGATAAATTTCATTAAACGGACTTAAGTGTATTAATAGTACACTAGACCTAATTTGTTTGTATTTTAAAATTTATACAAGTGTAAGGTATTTGATTAATTAAATCTGTCTTTATTGTACATATGAAGGTGAATACTGCCCCTGGTTAATCCTACTAGCACACTGTGGGTGTCTGATTTGTCCTGTTAGCTTTGCAGGCCTATCCTTGAGTGATATCACAATGCAAAATTGAATAAAAATCCCAGTAGAATACATAAATTTGACCTATGGTGTCAGTCATTATACGGTAAATTGCCATCAACATATCATTAATGAGACAAAGAACTAAAAAAACAATATAGGATTAGGCACACGAGAAGAATTAACCCCAACTGTGTATTTAGAAAACCAGAAAGTAGTTGGTCTTGTTTGTTCTCCTTCTTATTTTAATTATATTTATTTTTAGGCCAATATGTATCCAATCTGAGATAGACTCCTGTGCAAGCACCAACCCCATGTGTAGTTTGCTCGCTGAGACCACGATCTGCTCTCTTTCCTCCGGCGAATAATCTAAATAAATCCCTGCAAATCCCCCTCCTCGCCCTCCCTTTCTGTGTTTCTGCATGTGTCCTTCAAAATCACGGCACGAGGGGGAAACAGCCCACATGTCATTTGGTCGGAATTCTTGCTGCACATCATCACTCTCGTTTCTAACCTCGCATGACACCCTGATTCCATGCCCAGCCCCCCTTTGCACGGTTAACACCCGGCATTGTTATGGCCTCAGTGAAACAATGGCGGTTGGGCAGAGGACGGAAGGATGTGGCTGAATGCCTCAGCATAGACCCGTGGAAAAATGCCCTGCAGTCACACTTTCCACCAGTGCTCTTTGAAAAGAAATTAGTACAACCAGGAGTCAGTCATGATGTAACTACCGTTGGCTCATCTTTCTGTACACTATTGATGTGGGTTTTGTTTTTTTTTTAGGGGTTTTTTTTCTAAGTGAGCAAGCATATGCATATGGTGACTATGTCTTCAGTTGTTGAAAATGAGTTCATTCCACTCAACCGAAATGCACACAGAAAGTGTCTTGACACAGGCCTAATTTCCGTTATTGATCTTGCGTATCCATATTATTTTACTTCAATCTCATGAGAGTCTTAAAAATTTGTCTCGAATCCAAATGGGGGCACAGAAGAACATCCCCGAGAGAGCACATGGATCGTATCCTAAACTTCACATCTTGTTGTTTTTCACAGTGTAACTGAGAGGACTAGAGTCACTTCAGTTGGATCGCTGAGATCTATTTTTTAGTTTACAATCAGAGGCATGAGCAGCTGGTAACCTCAAAGGAAACCACAAATATTTCAGATTACGATTTAACTGAATTAGTGATGTCACAAAAAGTTAAACTTCCGAAAAAATACAAGAAAATAAAACTAATACCTTATGTGAAAATTATGCATTGTAAAATTCGTGAGATGCCGCTAATCGCGTTAACAAAAAAGTGTACATTATAGTCTAAAAATCCACCAAAAACATGTTTTGCAAAAAAAGACTCGCTTTTTCCCAAAACCCGTGCTAATCGTTGCTCTTATTTTGAAGGTGTCAGACACTGAGTTCCGATAGTGTGTCCGCTTGACGCGCAGTTCGCTCCTACGTTAGTCACAGTCGTAAAAGTGGCAGTGGCGGACATTGTTGTGATAACAGTCAAGCCCCAATGAGCGGAGCTGATGCGCGCATTTTGAGGGGATGGAGGGCGAGATTAGACTCTGATCTACAATTTTTTTAATCCAGAGAATGAGCCGCTTGTGACAAAAAGCCACCGCATCGTACGGACTTACCCTCCAGCCAAGCGGGGAAACCGAGTTCATTCAGGCGAGCCGAGCGCAGCACGGCTCGATGAGACGATGCCAGCGACGTAAATTCACAACATCTGCAGGGTGTGCATCCGAGGCTGCTGGATTAAGCCTCCGCCGATCGATCGGGCCTTTGTGCAGACTGATGGAAAAGCCCAAGCCGTTGCCTTCAAAACACTGCGAGAGGAGGTAAA
Organism: Mola mola; assembly: GCA_001698575.1. Classification (NCBI taxonomy): domain Eukaryota; kingdom Metazoa; phylum Chordata; class Actinopteri; order Tetraodontiformes; family Molidae; genus Mola; species Mola mola. Next base: position 3,754,372 of record KV751335.1, read on the forward strand.
AGAAGGACAGTTGTGTTCTTTTAGGCCTTTGGAGAACGCGACCCTCCATTGAGACGAGAGGATGACAGATTAACGGTGCCTTTTCATACACGACTTCACCCAGGCATTATCCACGGAGCACAATCATCGTGGGTTCCGCGCAAGAAAATAACCACAGCGCCTTTAAGAAAGCCATCTAAATAAAGATATCACATGCTCCTGCTTGATTTGGGCCTCCGATTACACACATAACATCTGGGCCACACTGGATGCAGAGGAAGACGAGGATGTGATTTGTGTTTGTTGAACACTAACACATCCAGCCACATCTCCCGGCGCTTCTACCCGATTCTCAGGTACCTTTTGGGGGTAAGATTTCAGTCGGAAATGGGCAGCGAAGGGGAGATAATAAGCAGAGAACTGTCAAAGATGTCCGACGAGGATTTGCTGGCGTGCTCCAAAGAGGAGCTGGTGAGCCGGCTGCGTAAGGAGGAATCTGATAAAATATCAGCTCTCATCCAGCGGGGACGGCTCATAAAAGAGGTGAATAAACAGCTGCAGGGACATCTCCTCGAAATTAGGGAACTGAAAGTCATCAATCAGCGCCTGCAGGAGGAAAACGTGGAGCTGCGGGACCTGTGCTGCTTCCTGGACGACGACCGGCTGAAAGTGAAGAAGCTGGCCAGGGAATGGCAGCTGTTCGGCCATCACGCGGCCAAAGTGATGCGGGAGGACCTGGGGGGTTACTTGAAAAAGCTCGCAGAACTGGAGCGCATGCAGGACGGGCTGGTGAAAGAGAATCTGGACCTGAAGGAGCTCTGCCTGGTCCTGGAGGAGGAGTGTGTGAGCAGGAGTGACTCGAGCCCCGGAGGCTCCACCGAACTCAACCTGCCCTGCATGGTGGCCCGGGACCTGGGGGATGGAAGCTCAAGCACAGGCAGCGTGGGAAGCCCGGACCAGCTTCACCTGGTGTGCTCACCTGATGACTGATGACAGGCCTCTCCCACTCACATCCGCAGATTACGCTTGATCTGACGGAATGAGACAGAAACTGTGTCAGACTGTACACATTGAATTGATGCAGAGGTTTTAAGGGCCTTCTGAATGCTGCCAGGATATCTGTGCCACAAGGTTTTGACTTGAAAACAATTCTACCACTAGACACGTTCAGGACTTTACAAAGACATTTAATAGATGTTTGCTAGATGATTGTGTATCTAAATTTTACAGTGATTTTTCTAATGACTTCTGTTTTTGAGAAACTCCTTTTCAGTGGTCTGTTGATGAAAAAATGGGACCAAAAAAGTGGGTCACATATATAAATTTATCTCATGCACTGGACTAGACTACACTGGTAAAAGCCTTTTTTCTATTGCACTGGACAACATTATCATGGATCTTTGAATCACCAATCTAAAGATTCATTTCAATCCAGTTATGAGCCATATTTAGTCCACTGAATTCCAACAGCACTGAATTAAAAGAGTTGTGATAAAAGAAGAAAAAAATGAAATTATTTGATAATTGCTTTTTGCTAGATGCCCGATAATGTGTGTTATTTCACGCGCTCTCTTCCTCAGGACAGGGTCGGAGTGCCATACGTGCATGATGATTGTCACACTTTGTACAGGCCTGTTAACCAGTCCGATGTGAAGGACCTTCAGGTTTACGGTGCATAACGTACATTTGCTAGAGCCTGAACAGAGTCAGCACACTTGTTGAGGTTTTGGATCACTGGTGATCGTCCTTCTTTGGACCTCACCAAGAGCTGAACTGAATAAGTTATGTCACTTTTTTAACCTAACTTTGTATCAAACTGGAAGGTCTATTGGAAGGTTTTAAATGATTTCTCTTCTGTTTAACCAAACCCTTTGAATACACTTGTATAACTTTTTTTTCTTTTCGTTCTGTCACATTGTCGTCGTTGATGTTCAAATGTCATCTCACAGAGTTTTAAGTTGGAGATGATCAGCTTCTGGTGTTACTCATTCTTTGTATTTACCATGTAACATTAGGGATAGTCTTATCTTTGACCTTTCTTTAACTTGATTTATGTGTATTAATAGCATTTGAACATTTCAGTTCATATCATAGATGATACATTTGCATTAGAAAAAGATTTATTTTGTTAGCTGTTTATTGGTGGGCTATGCTCGTAGTGCTTTGAGGAGCTTTAAATACAGTGGGTATGACACTCTGTGCTGTTCTGACCTTTGTGTGTTTGACTTTTTACATCTACATGACAGAACGAGAGATTGATTTCTGCACTCATTGACCTCGCTTGATTGATGTTCCCTTCCTGTCCTATGGACTTCATGGATATTCATCAATTTTATTTTTGGATTCCTGCATGCACACTCTCAGGAGCTCAAGAATGGAGTAATGCTTTTATCCCCTTAGTTATGCACAGATGTCCTTTGATAGCGGCATACGTAGAGATTTCTCTCTGCCTTATTCTCTCTAATTTACAATCATACTCTAATTCCATGCTTATTTCTCTCGTTAACCCCATTTTAGCAGAGCAATTCCATTTTCAGAGAGTTATGTATCTATTTGCGTTTGGGAAATAGAGTACAAGAATACAGTGATCACAGTTGAACAAAATATAGTGGTCATGTTGGTTTTCCAATACATTGCAGCCCTTTAAATGAAAGTCAGGATAAAGGTTGCAGCTGGAGATTAATTTTCTTGATTAATCTTTTAATCTACAAAAGTCAAATCATGAATTACGTCCTGAGTCCAATCCTTTTAAAGTGCTTGTTTTCCATCTGCTAAACAGCACAAAAATATTTAGTTTAACGTGACGTAAAACACAGTTTAACCCCTTGGCGCCTGAATATATTTACAATTATCTAAAGAAATTAATTATTTGTGTTTTTGCTTTCAAGCAGATGCTGTCTCGGCTGCAGTCTAAACGCAAGCGGTATAATGCGAATTCCTGACAATCGGCATTAAGGGTTTATTAATGGGAGAAGCTTCAACCAGAGCATGCTCTCTTCTCATTCCATCAAATTCAGCAGTTTCATATTAATCTTCTATCCGTGCGCTCAACAGTTACTTCAAGTGTCTCACGATTCAAAAATATCTTTTGGTCACTTTAAATGATTTAAGGTCCTGGGTTCGATTCTGGCTCAGGACGTTTCTGTGTGGAGTTTGCATGTCCTCCCTGTGTCTGCGTGGGTTTTCTCCGGGTACTCCGGCTTCCTCCCACATTCCAAAAAGATGCAAAACTGGGGGTAGGTTAATTGGTCACTCTAAATTGCCCGTAGGTGTGAATGTGAGTGTGGATGGTTGTTTGTCTCTATATGTCAGCCCTGCGATGAACTGGCGACTTGTCCAGGGTGACCCCACCTTTGCCCAAAGATGCTGAGATAGGCTCCAGCCCCCCCCCCCCTGACCCCTAACAGGATAAGCGGTAGAAAATGAATGAATGAATGAATGAATATCCCCGTATGTTTTTTTGGTTTTTTTTTTTAACCAATGACACACCGTCACAATATCCATGGTTACGCTGTTTTATTGTCTGTGAAGTTGTACAGCTTTGACAAAAAAACATTACTGTAAGGCACTGCCCACTGAAACATTTCATTTGTCAGAAAACATTACCAAAAATATATTACACTCTCAAAAATAAATACACAATGAGATAATCTGTATTAACTCCTACGGGCCAGCCTTAGTGGTCAATAAGTAGTATAGTATTTTTTTTAAAGGTTACTACAAAAATAAGGGCCATTTATTAAGAAGCCCTATTTCCCTTGTTGAGGATGTTTATAAAGTGTTATACAACGTGACTTGGAAATGTAACAAGTCACTAAATCCAACATCATGCAGAATTATTACTTTTAATATATTAGTAAATTTTGTTATCACATTTATATATATTTATTTATTGCTAGAAAACTCGTATGACTCTTCAGAGAATATATTCTGCATGCATGCTTTTATAAGAAACCTCAAACAGACTCATTCTACCTGACAGCTTTCAAAATGAGGAGTAGAAAGACTTACTATCACAATAAAAAGAGAGTAACATTTATGTCTTGATAATGACAATAATTTGCATGTCTACCTACAGGATCAACTTTCCAAAGAGATGAAATGAACCACATGCAGGACGTTCATTTCAAAGAGTTGTCACAATAGTTTTCACTTACAGTAGATCTTACAGAGATCATTTCTCTCATACACACGCAGAGACAAATGCATGTTATGGCTTCCGTCATGGTCGTCTGATTTTGACGACAGAATCACAGAGTGAGGATGGTTGGGGAGTGCAGCGAGTGATCTGATTGGTCCCCGCTGCTGCTGCTGCGGCGATGAGCTATCCCACAGGGCTCGGGCGCACGAGACTGTGGCGCAATTCCCTGATGCGACGTAGCCTGGGACGAGATGGAGGCACTGGTGTCTAATGGGGCGGAGGGGTAGGTGAAAACCATACCAGCTGTGAAGGGCGTGAGAGAGGGAGTGGATGTGAGGACCGGGGTGTGGAGTGACTCCGATTCAGTGGTGACAGCAGAGGCAGAGGATGTCACAAACTTGCTGGGGATAGTTATCTTTGGTTTGGGCTTCTCCGTCTTTCTTGGTGGTTTGGTTGAGGATCCCTGCGCTCGGGTGTCTTGTGGCTCCATTTTGATGCCTCCCAAAGAGGAAATTGATGGATGCGGGTCAGAATCCGAGTCAGAGTCCTCGATTTTACAAATTGGACGGTGGGCCTCCAGGACCAGCTCGAGCTTGTCTTTTTCCTTTTGGAGGTCAGCAATTTCCTTCTGTAAACGTGATTTTTCATCCTCCAGCTCGTCAGTCTCCTGCACCAGGGGAAAGCAGAGACAGATGTAAATTCTCTCTTGAGACTAATACCTTGAATTTCAAGCATGAATGCTGTGACATTTGCGCAATGTTCACTCACATTTTGAAGGGTCTCTGTCAGCTCCCGGCGGCGATTACGACATTTTGCTGCTGCCAGTTTATTGCGCTCCCTTCTTACTCTACGTCTCTCCAGTTCTTCCTGCGTTAGCTTCACATGGACCAAGAAAATAATTAGTTACATGAAACAACACAACTTGACACAGTGAATAGAGAGAGTTAAACCCTCATTTAATATTTAAATGTGGACTGTGAAATCATCTTGCTTTTGGGGAACTAAAACATTTAAAATGTCAAATGTAGACAAGCTGGGATTCCACCTTAGGCAACTTGACACAAGAGACTACACTACCACCATTTGTGTGCTCTGAGTCATCACAGTCAGGGCAGCTCAGTAATTCTGAAATGTCTGATCTTTGGTGCCTTTGTGACACGCTCACTTCACCCAACGCCCTACTGAATAATTGCCGTTGATCCAATATTCCCTGCCCTTTTTGGGTGATGAGTCACTGTTGGACCCCACCTGTGACTCAGGTGTGAGTCACAGAGAATGACTTGCCCCCGTGAGTCACATGACAATCAACTTCCTGTATCACGATAGTACAACTCCAAGAACAAAAATGAGATGGGTGTGTGACCCGATAAGTGTGCCTGATGCAACCAGAAAAATCAAATCGCAGCAGTGAGAAAGAAGGTATGGTTGAACTGGGTCGCCTTAACCTCTGTGCTATCTTGTTCTGACCGTAACGCTGCTCAGCTAACAAGATAGCTGATATTTTCAGACAGAGTGTCAAATGAGATCATTTCACTGAGTAAACATTGACTCAAAGCAAACAGCACAGAACATAAACTGTCATTTTTTTCTTATCTTTTAAAATCACCTAGGAATTGAAAAGATAGAATGTATCAAAAATAATCATAAATTAGCCTAATCCCGTTTTTAAATGGGTTCATAAATGCTGTGAATTCAAAGGAAATGACTGGATTGTGTCATTACAGGATATTGCATGCTAGTTACACAAAAATGATTGAGCTCATGTCCACATCTCGCTATCTGCAATCCCTCTAACCACAATCAAAAAGCTGTCTTATCTCGCTATATATCTGTTTACTTACATGTTCATCAACCCGGCGCCTTGTCAAAGGGGTCGCAGCTGCTCTTATGACCCCTGGTCTCAGAAGGTGGGAGTGGGAAGGCTGTGGACACAGTGGCCGTGCTCCTGACAGGGATGGATAAGGAGGCACTGGAGATTGTGAGGGGCCCGGTGGGTGCATGAGGGAAGGCTGGACCAGCCACTGGAGGTCCTGGTTGTTTGTGATGGCATTTAGGCTTGGAACAAACTGACTGCTGCTGGCCATTGTAAATTTCTAATAGAAAAAATAAAATAAAGTCGATAAGGTTAATGGACAAGCACTGTGGCAGAAGCACTAAATCCAGCATGTATCCAGTGACAAAGGGCACATTTTCTGTTGTCAAAATGAAGTTAAAGCAAAACATAATTGACGGTGGTGTTTCATGTCAAGTTTTATCAACAAACAATATAATAACTTGCTAAACTACACAATGATTACGTAAGATGTGGAATTACAGGCTACAGCCTTCCTACTTGTGTTAACTTTTCTCCAGTTAAAGTCTATTTTAAACACTTTTTTGATAGCTAACTTTAAT